>JAAAKM020000312.1:0-26874 GCA_010016025.2 Alatinidae sp. Z8VKAUB7J3 | reverse complement strand
AGAAAGTTAGACAAAGAGGTCGAGATTGGAAGGCAATCCCCACTTAAACGGAGGACTGGGACGGAATAGAGAAGAATTATAAATGCATATCACACGCACCACCCCGCGACCGTGCAGCGTAAGAGCTATACGGTTAGGGAAGAAAATCAAGAAACAAGACCACTCCACAAGGGCATCACACACTCAGGCAGTCTCTCATTCAAAGACCCCTGATGAGCAGTGATCATGACATTGAAACTACCCTAAATAAACAGAAAAAACACAAAACAGGCTAATTAATGAATAAAAGGCAGCTAGGGCGTTCAACGGCGCCCCTCAATTGTGGCTACCGGGCAGAGGAGAAAGCCATGAGGCAGGTTCAACCGCGCAGTAAGACCGCTTCTCGCGGATTATGGAAAGAAGTTGTCAGCAATGAGAACAGATACTACATCCATTCCTTGCCAAAAGATTCAGGCTCCCTTCGCCACCCAACGTTGTTGTTGTTGTTTATTTAACATTTATTCACAAGGCCCACGCTATCGTATGTTGCGAATATGAATTAGACAGTCGGACACAGTAGGAAGTTGATTTTTAAAAATTAGCACTCGTCGCGCACTGACGGTAGTGTAAAACAGGTATGGGCAACCGCTGGCCCGCGAGGCTGTGTACTGTAGTTCTATTCGTGCGTTATCTGACAAAAGAGATGCAATACGCGCACTTCGACAGATCTTGATACCGCCCGCAGACAGTTTCAAGACATAGCTGTTACCTAACATTACAATCACTCTTTCGGGCAGGAAAATCGCTGAACGCACGACACCGTTGGGGGACAACATTAGTCATAATTTGTATCATGCAGGAATTGATAACTCTTATGATTCCTTGGATACACATAAATTTGTGATATCAGGGACAAACGTCTAATTAAGAATAATAACTAAGTTTATATAGTACTGAAGATCGTCTGCTGGAGCCATCTCTCTCTTGTCATAGCAACCAATCTGTTTAGTACCGAAATAAAGGAAGATATGTGCCGCAAAAGACCAGATGAAATAATGACGTTGTCACCACAGAGCAGAGGTCAAAAAGTTTTGAACTCCCTGTCACCTTCCACTACAGCCCATGCCTTGGAAAGGTGGCCCATACATGGTGTAAACAATAGTAATTGACTGCTTGTAGTTCCTGTGGCGCCTCAGACGGAAGTTCGAAATTGTGTATCCTGTGGTGTGCCGTTTTGGCACACTACGCAACATTTTCCATTACGATCATTTTAATGAAGCCTTGATTTACGGATTCTCTTTATACTTTCCTTACGCTTTCCTCACGAGTTGCAATTATGTTAGTAATTTATGAAGGGGGCAGGATTTTGTGCTAACAATGCGCTTTCGACGGATTGATCTGCGTCATCCCAACGAAACGAAGTTAAGTGCTGCATTCACGGGTGGGCAGAGCCAAAAGTTCAATGGAAAGTAACATCAACAGTGAACCAAAGGATCGAGGCAGCAGGAATGTTGCGATGTATCATTACAGTGAGTTGGACCTGGCACACCACAAGCGAGCTTATCTTACTAACAGCAGGCTACAAAAAGAAGTTCGTTAACAATATCCGAAAGTCCTGTGGCCACATCATCCTAAACGTAAGTCTGAAGAGGTAATCAATGATCGGGAAGATCGAGGAGAGAAGGAATCGAGGTAGACAGCGACTCAATTTCATGAAATGGATACGGATGAAGTGCCCTGAAGTTCTTTGTTTCAATGAATCGTATTCTGGGGAAGACTCTGGTCGCCAACGTCCTTCGGCGCTACGGCACTTACTGAAGACGCAAAAGGATATGTGGTTTCTCGAAAAATTGCAAATTTTAGCAGGCCTAAGCAAGTATCCAAATTTAACATCACTAGCGACTATGCCAGAACGTACAAAATTGCACATTTAGTATACGAAGTGTATGCAACTGCAACTGCATGCCTACAAGTGAGTAAGCAGTAAATACACATTATCTTCAGTCACTTGCTGTACAATGGCCATCTTCTAATTTACACAGCTCATCAGTATGTTCTTATACAACTTAAGAATCACGTTCGTTTAGATCCTTAATATTTACAACACTGCGACATTCATCGACACAGCTGTAAAAACTTCTGGCGTTTGTACACGTCAAGTTATAGAAACGGTTCTATGTACAAAAATCTGTCTTCCTCATTCGCCCTTTAATAAGTGGCATCATTGTGCAACCTCGATTCCAAATACCGAGGTTTCGCAACGAGGATTATGCGGTACGCCTTTCAAGTCAAATGTCCTACATAAAACTGAAAGTGGGCTTATTACGTGTTGTTCAATGTGCACTTATGGACCCCTTATGACGAAAATACTATTACAATTGAAAACTGCAAAAACCTGCTGATATATTTGCCAGGGACGATTATAGATAATAAATTAGAATTTTGAACAACGAATAGGAAACTGGCACAATGCCTGGTTCCTATCAATGCAATGATTGTGCCATTTATTTTGTCGGGGATTTAAAAGATTTCTTTTCATTTTGAATTCTGCTCAATCATCTACTCACTAACCAGTTTAAAACGTTCATCCACAGCACATACAACCACTAGAAGTAACTGTCAAAGGCACGTAACGGAGGTGTGTACGGTACAACGGTAAAATGCAGCTTACCGAGACACTTCAAGACATTGATGGGTAGGGGCGTGAAATTTGCACTGATAAGAGAATGTCACCAATTAAACAGCGCATAGTGCAGTTGACATGCAGAAATGGGAAAACACAATAAAAACACTATCGTTCAGTAATTATAGCTGTCTTACTGCGGTTAAAAAGCGCTGAATAAATAAAAGTTCAAACAGTGGAAAGGTTAGCCAAATTGTAACAGAACTACCTTGTATCATTGGCATGAAAGAATACATCACATCGGCAGATGTGTTTTGGTTAGAGGCCAAATATCTTTGTACTTGAGACAGAGCATTTGTGCAGAGGGGCCCATATGAAAGTGGAAGGGCACTAAGCACACGAAAGAGGACTGGATGAACATATGCAATCTCTCAATGCAGCCCATTGATAAGCATTGGGGCCATAATGCACATATGTGCCACCTTTGCTCTAGTATCTGACCTGTTTCTGTACACTCTATCCTATTAAAATTCATTCCACAAAATGACGTCTCTGTGACACCCATTCACGTAGCCCACAGTCACTAAAATTACGACAACTTGAATCCTAGCCCATGAAGCTGTCTCTCTGACAACAACAACTGCGTAGTAGAAGGATTTGCATAATTTCATCTCCCTTTCGTCACTCTGAAGCATCAAGTATGTGTACAGAATTATTTTAAGTATGACGATATTTAAAAAGTCATCCTGTCTACGAGGGCCAAGGGGAGTCTTAGACTTCGCGTTCTCGTCCACAAAACATACTACGGATGCTTGTTCACATGCAAGGCTTCATTGAAGTCAAGGGATGACACATCTGGCTTCAGTTAACAGGCTATATACGTATAAAACGTCGTAACAGGCTTGGCCTTGAGTCAACTAAGCCTCCATTTAAAAACCAGTGTTCATATCACAGATGTAAAACAAAACGAATAGCATCTTCACTGCAAGCAGACGGTAAAAACTTCAGCACTGTGGATATTCTATCAGATCAAACAATTAAGCTAAGAAAGTATGACCTCAACTAGATGAGTGTTCTTTAGCTTCCCGTGCAGATAGCGCCCCGTGTTATGACAAAAGACGGACACAAACAGGAACGTTTACTGAATCCCTGAGTGAAACTTTCCCCCTCAATTAAAATGTTTAACACTCCGTCGATGTAACTAATGGGGATTGCGTGGTGGGTTAATTTCAAGCTCCTAAATATTCCTCTTCTCAGATCTACACATGTGAAACTTTCTAGTCTAAAGTTCTAAATCGCCTCTTTCTATTAGTTCCTGCATTCTTGCGCACTTAAACTTTTTGTAGCATCACTTAAAACCTAAAAAGCAGTGAAGGTTACACACAGTAAATACTGGTAATGGATTTAAAATCCGCGGTGTCATCAGCTTTAACATCAAACTATCTTCAACAAAAGCCCACAGGGGACGAGGTTGCAGATCTCCAATTTTGTCAAACCTGCACGCGTCATCTTTGTATTAAGAAACTGTTATTACTATATCTACAGTATATTCACAAGTTATAAACATGAAGTAGCGACGGTGAACGAAGCGGCAAACATACTCAAGCACATAAATACAGTTGGACCTCGTTTTTACGGATTCGTAATAAAAAAAGTAACATGACGATTTTCATGTTTACTAAATCCACTAAGAAAAAGAAGTAGTTGCAGTGTAGAGATCTATCGGTTCTTTAACCTTGAACAATAAGATTGACAATATCTGTGCCTAAAGCTAACAAAAGCAAATAAGGCAAAACCCATGTGCATATGCTTCACCTAAAGAGTATTATATATTCATCACATTAAGCTCAACACTTTGATGAATAAGCACACAATATTGTAACAACATCGATAGAAGATATCAAACTGGTTGGCAAACATTACCACCGCCTACACTCGTCCTCTTTCTTAGGTTTTGTGTGTCAACATTTATAAATCGGAATACGAAGCAAAATTTATGGCGTAAAAATAACGCTTAAGCAAGTTTCATCAAATTATGTTCCGATATAGATTCATCTACATCGTTGACAACCGTAAAAACGAGGATCCACTGTATAGAGTCAGCTATACACCATTTCTCTTTGGTAAGAATTCTGTTACTTTTCAATCCCTGTGATCATCCCTGCATTACTCTCAGATCATTCTCGACTGACTGTTATCTTGGCTGATCTCAAATATGTAAGTAAGATCAAATCTGAAATAACCTGGGGTCTTTAGAATCAACGACACGGATTCCCTATATCCACTGATACTAAGAGCAAGAGTAAAATTAAACAGGAACTAAACCCCCACAACACTTGATTATTTATAAGAATTTTTTATAAGAATGGGTTTCAGGATGATAATTGTTACCTTTTGCTTGTTTTCGAGCCAAGCGATCATTTTCAATGGAATTGTTACCAGAAACACGGTGTAAAGAGTCCTCAATTATATATCACCCAACTATATATACGATGTAAAAGAAATGTCGTACCAGAGGAGGTGAAATATTGATCCAACAGTTGTCAAGGACCACTAATCTCCAGACTGGAAAAACAGCCAAGTAAAAATATAACAAGATTCTTTAATACTACTTGCTCAAAAATAGGGTTATATCTTCGTTCTGTGCACAAAAATATGACAATACCAATGTCAAGTACAACGCAATTAAAATTTGTTTGAACGAAATTGTAACCCACATTGGATGACCAGTAATACCCCATAATAGCCCATTTAACAACATCGTTTCATCACAATGTATGTGCGACAGCTCCCTGTGCTCGTACCTCTTACGTTGACGTACCGTGTCTCAACAAATGCTCGAACAATCAAGACAATTTTTCAAAGCATGGTGGGTTCCGTAAACTGGTCACAAATTCACGCAGATGTAGAATGAACTCTGGCCCTCTATCAGATTTCAGGTGACTCCCAAGATAGTAAATTCTCATCATCACTGTTACTTTAAATCTATTATATTTTGTTTTCTTTTTGATAACAGGTCAGAACAGTGCACCACGACTGCGAAATTGAAAAAGCCAGATCTACCAAAATTCGGTTAAAATTATTAATGGTCACTACTTACGGTTCCAAACTGCCTTCTCGGAAGGCTGGCCTGATTATCAAAGCACAATTAAGGACGGTTACAAAACTCAGGAACGACTGATACAGCTAAAGCTGTATACAAAAAACCCCGGATGATATGAGACGGCCACGTGCGTCCATTTTATGTATTGATCCATGATCTCAGAGTTCATTCTACAGTATATAACCAGCTAATAGTTTAATATTGTAAAAGTATTAAATATTTATAAGTACAAAGTCACAAAACTGGATCATAGCATCTTAATTTGGGAGAAATACATCTTAATAGAGTAACCATATTATTGAATGGTTACGTGTAAACGGCACTGCCACCAAATCGTGGCATTGGATGGTAATCCACTGGACTACTAGTACAAGTAAAACGACCACCTAGTTTCGACCCTTGGTGAAGGGCAATTGGTACCCAGACCACATTATGTTACGCCTTGGGCGATGAATTAATCACAAAGCAAACGATTACCATCGGAAGTCATGTAAATACCCTGTAACGTGCAAACTAAGACTACGTGTACAAATGATGTACGTTGTCATGACAATGACAGACGAATACATGTCTTCTACCCCAATACGACTAGCACCCTAAAATGGTCGCCTGAGCGGATATAAATTATTTGGGCGTGATTTCTTGTGCTTTCATCCGCAATAGTTTGACGACATGCTCCACGAGCACTTACTACGCTAAAAGAATGTTGATTCTAATTGTTGGCCCCGTGGATACTAGATGTTATGATAATGACGAAAGCTTCTTCAGTCTCCGGTATTTTTCTTTCAGCAAACCCCTTCGCCCAACGCGAATCAATTTCCACAATCTCAAATTCGTTTGCACGCCCTCCTTTTCTAACTGATGCCGTATGAGTAGATTTTTCTAAAAGAAACAAAGAAATCTTGGTTAGGTGGTATGCTATACAGCAAAACGCAGTTTGGTTCGCGAGGGAAGTTTCTTATAAACGACTAACTTCCAAAGCTGCATCTGTGATTTCTCCCAAAAACCTATTTTCTCTCGATTAAGACTTAACTAAAACAAGGGGCCATTGAAATACTCTCAGGTATCAAATAATAATGGAAGGGGTGGAATAAGAGGAGTTATATATGAACTTTGACAAGGAGCAATCACTGAACTCTAACAGTATTAAGATCACTTAATTTAGTCCGTGATTTAACAAAATATCCAGGTGTAATTCAATCTAATGGTCGAAATCGTAAACTCGGAGAATGACGTTGAGTGCTCGAAAATAAAAACAAAGAAGACTAAAAATCTGGAGGAGGACAATTATTTGGGACCCGAACGTGATATCTCACGGACGTTGCAGGAAAATATCATAATCCGTGTGATAACGGGAGCTGGGTCTAACATTCGAGAATTGCGTGATATCTTTATTGCACGCTCTCTCAAACCCCTACCTTACAGCTTTTGTTTTCAGTTTGTTGTTCTATTTGAAGTTCCGTTTGGTTCGAGTTCGTGCTATGGGTTTTGTAAGGCATCTGCTTAAAAGTAACAGTAGTCTTCGAACACTACGTTCTTTTGCAGTGGAGCTTAGTCTTATTTATATGGTATGCTAAAAAATGTGCGAAAAGGAACCCTCCAGAATGTATAAGGAAGTACTCAACTACACTTAGGTATGAACGTCTTTTCAGTGTATCATAATTCATTGGAAGAAAATTACAATACGCCATTGCAAATCTTCTTTGGTGGAGACGTAGGGGCATTTAAGGAGCATTAGGTTCAAAGATGGTTCAATGCTCCTCCTAAAATTTTTAAGTTCATAAAATATTTGTACATGCCAAAGACATAAGATGTCTGCACACTAAAAATATCTCTTCGAAATCTGATACTAATAAAAAGAGATGAGAAGGCCATAAAATTAAAAAGAATGTCGTTATAATTCTGCTATGAAAACAGTCTTCTACAGCATTGAAAAATACCGGGTCTCCGGCTACAGACTGATATGTAATCTGTTATGGCTGTTATTATTGTCGCAATTGTACAATTCTTACAAACAATCTGCAATTATAAGAAGAAAGACTTTTAAACTCACCTCCATATTAATGTATCGCTCTAGGGTGTCATTTATAAGGGCTATTCGCAAGTTTTCAACATCTTCCACGTGGTTTATTTGACAGCGGGATGAAACGTTTTCCGGCTAGATAAGAAACAGGACACGAAACGGTAAGCTCTGTAGTTGCGCACAACCGATTGGTCAATGTTATACATAATCTACGAGTGTAGATGTAGCTGCAATGTTACCATACAGGACATTAGCTATTTTCCTAATGGTCAAACATATTGAAGTTAACCCCTGTACACTTCTTGAAACCACTTGGCCACTTACTCCACTCGGAGCAGATATGTAAAGGTAAAAGACAGTTAGGTATGTGAGTGTGAGTTCACGACGCGACAAAATCGTTCAGAGTTTTGACTGTTACCAAGATTCGTGAATTATAAAAAAAAATTATCACAAGGCAGGTAATAAACGTGCGCACATATCTTCCTTATACTGCCATTAACAACGAGCAAAATAGAATTAGGTACTAGTAAAAGGGAAATTTACATGTATCGCATCCGATTGATGAAGTTGTTGCAAATTGTGAGTCCGTTTTTGGTGATATATTATGAACATAGCCTCGCAGCAAAACGCTAGTTTGGTGAAGAACGTTACTGCTCTATCCGGAATAAAATGCTGGTACATACAAGGCATTCAAGATTTTGCAGTGGTTCTGGTCAGGACTCAAATCATGCCTACAGCTTAGAAACTAACCATGACCTTACGATCCCATGAATTAAAAGTGAAACGCTGCATTGATTAAAAATGGTGTGGAACAGCAACTGCAAAAATATTAGTTAATGGACGGGTCGTGTAGAAAGTCAATAGGCCCGTCTGTTAAGTATGTTATCTCCTTCGTGAAAATAAAGTGCTGATTAACGACTTATGCCAAACGGACAATAGAAGAAAGCTTAGAGTAGGACTGTGTGTCATTATGACAATTGTTGATAAAAAAATGAAAAACGAAAACCGTGGAACACAGTTGTACCACCTATTCTAAGTGATAACTCTGGAATAAAAATCTTTCTAGAACTTTCACCAACTCTTATTATCCAAAGAGGTATCACTGTAAAACTTAACTCCACTCCACTAATACAAATTTATCATGCATTGAATATGTACACATGACTAGCAGCACACTTACAAGTTTCTTGTAAAGTTCGTCTTCTTGGAACATTAAAGTCGAGCAGGCACTCACAGGAACCTTTTCACTCCACAGCAACTTACATCTACTTTGCACTCTTATTAGCTCTTGTTCCATTGCCAAATGAAGTTTTTCCTAACAAGAAGAATTCGAAATGTTAGCGAAGGACTTTCTATCGGCCTTAACTGTAAACTAAGTAGCATTCAATCGACTGTTTCACTTGTTAAGGGGTTAGACGTATTAAGCACACTCGAATAGTCTACCAAGTGCTGTAAAAACCATTGGTCAGGAACAGTGAAACCAGTACACTTAAACAATCATGGCAAAACGTAGTCACAGTTGAAGAACGACTGTCAAGTTAGTCTAGATTCTTAGTTGTTCACAAGTTGATATGTAATTCAAACGACCAATTATTTTCGGGGGGAGTTGGGAAGTCCTTGAAGATAGGAAATACCTCCCTAATATTCAGTGTCATTGTAAAGCCATCGTCTACCTGCTGCCACAGAGCATAACTTTATCACAACTCCATAACCACGCAGTGTTAAATGACTGTCTAGTTCTCCCGTCATGTTATCGTGTAAAGCTATTCTACTGATGTGGGCGCTTACGTAAAATTGGGTGTGTGCGTAAAATTAGGTGTGTACGTAAAATTAGGTGTGCCATCACTAACAAATTGAGGTGGAATCAGGTTTGTTAGCTTAAATAAGCAGCCAAGATATAGTACAGTTTACAATACGGTGTACATTGTAAGAATACACTTTCAAGCAACCGTTCCGCATAGAAGGCACAATGTACACTCAACATTAAGGTAGTAACGCCCAACTCTACCCATCCCCAAATCAGGCAAAATACCTGACGTCAACAAATGTCATTCTTTCTTGGCCTTTTATATCATTTCTTGCCTACTTTAATGGTGAAATATTTCCAGTCATCTGCCAAAGGCAGAAACGGAAAAGGACCTACACAAGAAAAACTAGCAAAGACGCAGAAAGATAACAATACAACCTCATCTACAGCGACTAAAAACACTGCAAAACCCTATTGCACATTTCTTATCCAATTCAATTTTACCAAGGGAACGACAATGCCGCATGTGACCACACTGCTCTTACTTTAAAAATGCTACAGATATATTACCAGTTCGACAGTATGCCTCCGTGATAATCTCTCTATGATATCCTCCTTTTCTTCTTGCTCCTATACAAATAAGATATAAGATAAATCTTCCTCACAACATCATTACCGCAAAGTATAATTACATTCACTTTATCAGACAATATCAGATGCAAAAAGCTACAGGAGTTACACAAGCGCAAAACGTCTGTGTTTGGATAGGAGGGAATCAACCAACAAAAAACTGTCAAGAGAACGGGAAAGAAATCATTCGATTCAACCCTCAAATAAAATAGAAACTAGAGGGCCACGTGTTGGCACTGGCCATTTACTGGGAAGCAACAGAAACTCGTCTTCCAACAGTGCAAACCAGCTGTAGTGCTCTGCATGCCGGATCCCATGTCTCTCAGGTTATCTGCAACAACAATTTCTATTTGCTAGGGATGCCACTCTTATTCTGGTTCTAACATGAGCCGCTCCCCAATCTACAGATGGCGTACTAACAAACTTACTAATTAAAACCTAGTCTATAAATAAATATAAGGATATTACCAAAAGACTACAGTAATAGGTTAAAATAACTAGGTATGACACGGTCCTGACTAGTAAGATGGCATCTTGTGATTCTGAAAGAATTTTAAACAAATAGTGGCAAAATTTCAACAGAGACAAACAAGCGCGCCGCGGGATCCTATAATTTAACTGACGTTCAGTGTAGAAAATGCTTTGAAGAAATAGGGCTTGCAGAGAGTATAAATTGATATAGCATACCTTTATTGTCAGGTCGTCCACCTCGCCCTGTCTCAGTTTGTATAACTTTGAGAACATCATCGAATCACCCAACAGGTCCAGTTCACCATCTGTATACTTCAGATACTTGCACTTTGCATTTATCACTTGCCTCCAGGTTGATAGCGATGGTGGGCTTCGAGGTCGTCGTTTCGGAACAAGAACAGTTTGCTGAGGAGAAGTGACTTTACTGCCAGTTTGATCGCCTGAATTACAAAGAGTATGTCTGGTTGCCATGTCTTCCACTCCGGTGCTAGTAACTTCAGTGTCAATAAGCTTTTCTCCGACCCGATCAACATTAACATCAACGGAAGAGCTGTCCGGCGGTAGAATATTGTTGACATCTGTAGTTAGTGAATGGACACAGTCGGGGAAATCAGAGTTCATCATTGTTCGAACAATATCACAAGGTTCCAGATCGACGGTTCTAGCTAACGACTGCGGTGATCCGGTACTTGTGGGTGCAGTCAATGCTGAACTCCGAGGCTGAGTACTGCCGACGGTTACAATCGGACTTGTAGTTGGAAGTGATGATGGTCCCGCAACTCCTTCGTCGCATGGTACAACACTCTTACTTGTCTCTACCTGGTTTTGAGAGAGGGGATGATGTTGGGCAACAGTGTCCTCCCTGTTTGACATTGTAATAATAGCCGATTGGACACTGCAACCTTCGGTTTTCACTGGATCAATTAAAGACAATGACTTGCAGTGCCAGGTTTCGGCACTAGAGGTGGTCTCTGGCTCCACTGAATGCACTCCTTCATTTTCACGTCTGGTCTTCTCAACCTGGCAATCAGCATGAATCGAGAGGTCTACGATATTAAGGTCATTAGCTGACAAATAATCTTTCGAGTTGCAGGAAATACTTGGTGTAATGCTCTCAAAAGAAGTTGTTGCTTTCGGTGACACCAGATCTGGACTGATGTTGTCAAAACTATCACTGTAACTTTCAACAATTTCGATTCCTATCTCAACAATCTTTTTCTCTGGGCACTCCTTAGCCTTGTTACTGCTACTATCGGGCGCATTAGTGACTTCAATGCTTGAAGCTGCAGTAGCTTCAGAAGAGGATGCACATTCATCGGGAATGGTGGCCGGGGCAGGTGTCACTTTCTCTGCGACAATCGAGTCATTACCGCTGACTGACACTGCGTCTGTTCCGCTCGCTGAGACATTTGTCGGAGGTTGAGAGGCAGTACAACTGTCACTCGAAGTTGCACAGACATCACTCGAAGTTGCAGTAAAGGTTACAAGGCCCAGTTCATGCTTTTCTTCTCCTCCCGAAGTACAACTAGCATCCTCAGTAGTAACTATATCCAATATAGATGGCTGTTGTGATGTATCGGCTGCAATACTTTCTACTGGAATAGCATCTTGGGAACTACTGGTTCCCAGTCCTTGTTCAACGACAATGGGATCAGTAGTTGAAACTTCTCCAACCTTGCTTTCGCTTACAGATGTAACCAATATTGCCTTGGTCTCCTTAATGACCGACACTGTTCCTTTCTGATTCTTTTGGGATTGTGCACTAAGGGTTTCTGTCGCAGAACTTCGGTAAGAGTCATCGAGTATTTTCTGTAGTGGTGCAAATGTACCAGTGTCTGCTTCGCACACATTGACGGCAATGTCGAAATTGAGAGAAGCTTTCGCTTTTCTCCTGTGCTTTCTTTCTTTACCACTTGAAATATCTTTCTCCTTGTTTTCAGAAGCTTTTTGATTATCGTCTTTACCTCTCAGTGATTCCTTGGGTCCCTTTCCTTTTATCTTCAATGGCTTCTCAAAATGTTCTAACTCATTCTCTTTACGGGGCGGCCTGGCAACTACCTCATTTCCTTGGTTGTTTTGACAAGTTCCCATCATATCAACTTCTACCGACGGAGGCTTCGGCTTCGGTAATACTATATCATCAATCGACAGGATTTTTTGCTCATTCTCGGAGTCCTTTGGCTTACATTCAGAAGAAATGGGTACGTTAGAATCCACAATACATCCGACTTTCTCGTCATTCACTTTCATTTCCGAGCTCTCTCTCTCCTTAAACGATACTCTTTTAACAACGACCTTTTTATCGGCAATGTCGAACGTTTCTCGTAATTCTTCTTTAATTTCTATCTTACAACCTAACGATTCTGTCGGCACGGTGGGGCCTACTGTTTTCAAGTCTTTGGGTTTGCAAGAATCCGCAAGAATACCATGGTGCGAGTAACTTTCTTCTAGAAACTCATTATTAACTTTCATATCCTTCTGTGTTTCTTTCCCTGTCGAACGTTCGATTTCCTCCTTGATATTTTCTCCACGAACACTAAGGTTCTGAACTTGCTTTGCGTCTTTACTAGTTTGAATCTTACTCTTAGATGAAAAGATTACGTCCTTGCTTTTTGGAGATGAGATTACGTCCTTGCTTTTTGGAGATGAAACTACATCCTTCACCTCTTCTTGCTTACTCGATAATGAGTTCTTTACCTTGCCATTTCCATCTCTTTGTGTTGGAATCTTGTTAGAATCTACACTGTTGTCGCCTTTCTGCTGATACAAACTTTTGGCAGCCTTTACCTTTTCCTCCTTTTCTTTACGAGGACTTGTTACCTGCTTGATGCTGTCTTCTTTCATCTTACATACCTTCAACTTCTCATCTTTTTCTTTCCCTTTAACAGGACTCTTGGTTTGCTTCATATTTTCTTCCTTAACTTTTGGTGGCTTTTTCGTTTCTGGTAAGTTTTCCTCCTTACTTTTCGTTGGTGTGATGGTATCCTTCACAGCATCATCTTTCCATTTGCATTTCACTTTCTTAATGTCCTTCACGTCATCTTTGATTTTGGTGCTTTTACCACCCCAAAGTTCATGTTGAAATAGATTGGAAAATCCGTCTTCTCTTGT
This sequence comes from Alatinidae sp. Z8VKAUB7J3, assembly GCA_010016025.2. Classification (NCBI taxonomy): domain Eukaryota; kingdom Metazoa; phylum Cnidaria; class Cubozoa; order Carybdeida; family Alatinidae; species Alatinidae sp. Z8VKAUB7J3. The sequence goes on along the minus strand of JAAAKM020000312.1, from coordinate 13,187 downwards.
TACCTTTAAACCGGCTTCTAAATTGGCAACATTATTGACCGGGTTTGCCTTAAGGGGGCTCTTTTTAACTTTGCTCTTTTTACGTATTTCTTTCGTTGGATCTTCTGAGTTCATACCGAATAATACCTTTTTGGGACTACTTTTCGCAGTAATTAATTCGTCCGTGCATTTAACATGTCTAATCTCAATTTTCTGCTTGAGCTTGTCGGGTGACCTTACGTTCATCAATCCCAAAGAATTATCTACCACAACCTTTCTTACCTCTTCTAGTTTAATGTCAGCCTTTGAAAGCAGAACAGGGTCTGGATCATGTGCTTTCTTTTTCGTTAGCTTTTCAAGCTCACTTCCATATTTATCAATCTTTGAATTTTCATCCTCTGAGTTTGCGGAAATTAATGCACTTGACAGTTCCTCCCTTTTCCAGTTACTGCTCTCAGGAATTATCTTGGCTTTTCGTTTTTTCTTACTCTTGGCGTTTTCTTCACTTGTTTCAACACCTGTCATTGGTGAACCAACTAACGATTCCATTGACTTTCCTTCCGTGCCCTGCGTCTTTGATTTACTACCACAAGATTCTGGCTCTGACTTAACAATACCATTGGTCAAAGTATTAATTTCAACTCTTCCTTTCACAACTGAAATCGGGATTCCTACAGAGGAATCTACTTCAATTTCACTATCTACTGCTTTTTTATTAATGACTTCAACTGACTGCGGACTTCGCTCTTTGGCATTATATGAATCATGTTTTTTCCTTGAAGAGCCTGGATGAGGGCTAACTTTAGCTACCCTGTCTTCCATCTTTATATCAGCTCTATACTTGGAGGCATTTTTATGTTCCTTTCTATCCACCTTTACAACATCCCTATTTGACGAAGTCTCCACTTCTTCTTTGGTCTCGATCAATACTTTCTGCACAGTATTCTTGTTTTCCTCCGGGAATTGGCAAGATACCTTATTTCTCAACTCTGCTATCTGATCCTTAACGTGGTTAAGAGCTACTTTGTCCACTGAAAGGGCTGTCCGTTCCTTGACTTTACTTTTAGTGGAAGGTGCTAGAGTATTTGGGGCCACCAATGGAATGTTTTCAGAAGAGACACTACTAGTACTGTTCTGTGAAACTATTTCATTACTCACTTTCTTCAATTTCGTTGGCGATCTTTTGTCCTCTACTTTTAAATTATTTGTTTTATTCTCATTTCGATGCCTTTTCGTCTTTTTCAAATCCTTATCAGTTCCTGAATTTTTGGGCGATTTACCAACAAAGGTAGATCTGCTCTCAGTCATTTCATCGATAGCGGTCCCGCTCCCTACAGAACCTTCCAGTATATATTGTGTTTGCGAAATACTACAGGTATTTAGGTCTAAGTTCAATTTTCGAGGCTTTTCCGTGCTGACATCACCACAATTGTTTTCTTGGTGCAGTTCTTTCACAGATTTGGTAGTTTCACGTACGGAATCTGTGCAATTCTTTGATATAACGTCATCCGCCAAACTCTTACTGTCTTGAGCAGTTCTACTACATTTTGTTGACTTATTCACAGATGCTGAGGGCTTCTTACTACTCTTCTTTACAGGTACAGAAATGTCCGCCGTTTCATCTTTTAAACTGTCCTCTTTTTCATCACAAGGTCCTGTAACAGGCAAAATGTCTGAAGGTTTCAATAACAATTCTGTTGCCTTGTAATCATCAGTACATCTTGTATCTTCGTTAACATGTTCCAACTTGTCAAAGATGGTTTCACTGCCACAACTAGAAGAGGATGCTTCTCCTGGTCCAGTCGCACATTCATCTTTGATATTTGTTAACACTGCTTCTTCATCCAACTTGTCTAATGATACCTTACTATCTAAATTATTCCCATCTTCTAAGACTTTATTCTTTTCATTCTCGCGTGTGTTTGTAGTTGGGGAAATGTCTAACTCTGCTTCTGATTTACTCTGCTTTTTCACTGTTGTGACTGTATCTTTTTCGTCATCAGTGCCGTCATCGTATATAGGATCCCCATGGCAACTGCTCTCTGATCTGTAACCTGAATCCTCGCTTACTTTGTGACTGCACTCTGTTTTCACGCTTTCACTATCCTCATTTTCGGTATCTTGAAGATATAAATCCTTGTCTCCGTTGGTAAGCCTGGCATCAGTGTTCTGACATGAGTTGTCAATCGATTTATCTTCCCTGTTAGAACCACCCTCTTTCGAAGTATTAGGAGTTTCGGTGTCTTTCACATTTTTACATTTAAATTTTCCATTCTCTGAACAGTCGTTTTTGTCCTTGTCATCATAACTAACACTACTGCCCTTCTTCCTGCCTTGACTTTTCTTTACAACCTTTTTCTCCTTCTTGTCGTCTTCATCTTTTTCTGTTGTGTTGATATCATTTTCAGGTGTCTCCACATTTTCGACAGTTGGTTCATCATTCGTACCCAGTTTTGCAGAATCATTCACTTCCGGTGTTGACGAATTTTCTGCATAAAAAAAAAGAAAAAAGAGATAATAAAAACCAACCCAGTGTGGATTTTTATCATCTCAAACCTCAAACGTCAAGGTCCCTGCTCTTTGATGGCTACCAATGACTAACCTGATAAATGAACAAATCTAAACATAGGGTCTCAAATATGGTTTACTATGTTAAAAAGCGTCAGCGAGTGAGAAAGGGCTGGGAAACACAATTTTAGTATAAAGGAATAAGCAAAACTGGAAAACTACCTCAAAAGGCAATACTCTCAAAAGCATCATGCTTTCGGCCATTAACATAAATTGTGCTGCCAAGAGGCAGATTCTTAGACCCCTCTTATCCCTATGTCCGATATGGTCCGAGTTCAGCTTCCCAAAGCCTACTCATAATAAGAGTGACCACTCTCATCTACAACTCGCGAGATCATTTTACATGATAAGGCAGGTTTTAAGTACCAAATATCTTTTAATGTTCAAGAGACTGTGGTTTAACTTCGGCAACAGATCAAGAACATTTTTGATATTTATGAAAAAGTTAGTTCACAATAAGCGAGACCGAAAAAAATTCTCATAGAATCACGTCACTGAGTTTTCAAATTTTACTGTGAAATTAAAATATCTTGTTTTAACGTCTGAAAAGTGTTCAAAGTTCATTCTAATTCGCCAACCCCACTTGCTCTCGCTTATGGACCTCCTTTGTGAATGCCCCCTTTGCATCGGCATATTGTCATTATACGTGAATTATATAAGTTTGCAACGGCGAGTTGACCCGTCCATTCATGTATATATATAAACATTCAAAGACATAAAGGTCTTTACTAACAACGCATAACTCAATAATCTTTCAAATACTGACAGAAAAGTACAAAAACTAATTATCAAGCCCTTCAAGTTAGAACCTCTGATTAAGGGTGCGTGTATAGCACGCGAAAGTAAGAACGGCAATACTAAGAAAAATTTTAGCAACAAATAAAAAACTGACACGTAATAGGTAGCAAAATTATATCGTGGGAAAAACGGCTACAAATCGTTCAACAACTATGGATGTCGATGACAATAACTATGTTAACAAGAAAAGCTATACATGTTAAATGTAGGATATTGTTTGTAGTGTAAGCAATATAGTGTATAAATGTTAAATGTAGGGTAGTGTAAGTAACGTAGTGTATACATGTTAAATGTAGGGTAGTGTATGTAACGTAGTGTTTACATGTTAAATGTAGGATATTATTTGTAGTGTAAGCAATATAGTGTATAAATGTTAAATGTAGGGTAGTGTAAGTAACGTAGTGTATACATGTTGAATATAGGGTAGTATATATAGTGTAATGTATACATGTTAAATGTAGTGTATTATATGTAGTGTAAGCAATGTAGCATATACATGTTGAATGTAGGGTAGTGTATGTAGTGTAAGTAATGTAGTGTATAAATCTTGAATGTAGGGTAGTGTATATAGTGTAAGTAACGTAGTGTATAAATGTCGAATGTAGGGTAGTCTATGCAATGTAATGAACACATGTTAAATGTAGTTAATTGTTTGTAGTGTAAGCAATGTAGTGTATCCATGTTGAATGTAGGGTAGTGTATGTAGTATAAGTAATGTAGTGTATAAATCTCGAATGTCGGGTAGTGTATGTAGTCTAAGTAACGTAGTGTTTACATGTTGAATGTAGGGTAGTGTATATAGTGTAATGTATACATGTTAAATGTAGTGTATTGTTTGTAGTGTAAGCAATGTAGTGTATCCATGTTGAATGTAGGGTAGTGTATGTAGTATAATTAATGTAATGTATAAATCTTGAATGTCGGGTAGTGTATGTTGTGTAAGTAACGTAGTGTATACATGTTAAATGTAGGGTAGTGTGCATACATGTTAAATGTAGTGTATCTTTTGGAATACTATAAACAAATCTGATAAGCTGCTAGCGAGTGCTCATTGACAAACTAAATGTAGATATACACAGTCTAGTAAATCCTACTTGTATCGTTGCAAGAACAATACGCTAAGCAGGTGGCAAACAAAATTGTAATTGCTGCATCACTGAAAAGTATGCAATTATAACCGCGAACGATAGCAAGTTACTAAATGAATGATGCGAACTCGTTTTAAAATGCTGGCATAAGAATCGTCTTTGTTATTAATAAATGCAAAGGCAAATAGAGAAGCTGCCTCGCTTGCAACTGCATAGTAAGCTAGTCTATAAATACCGCCCTGAATGGAAGAGTTTCTTGCAGCCTAATGTGCGTCGCGCGACGTGAAATATACGGTAAATCCAGTCATCTGACTTCCCTTTTTCTTACCACTGCTTATTAGCATTTACACAGACTAAATATAGAATATCAGGTAATAAATAAACAAAATATATTATATATCACGAACGATTAAAATAGCATAACAGACACTGCATCATTACATTGTTGAGGTGAGCTGACAGTACCTTTATCAGCCTCTGGCTCTTGTGAAGCAGCTTTCCTTTGCAAGAAATTTTCGAGAATATCCTCAACTTCATCTGAGGCTGCGACATCTACGGATGTTTCATTGTGATGGTTCTTTAGACATGGGTCTCCACCATACCGCAGTAGTGCTGTAACAATCTATATGGACAAAACAGTGTTGTTACAAAATAATTTATACTGGAAAACGATAATTTTCTAACACTGAATACAATGCTAAAGAACTTTGCTGCTAGTACACTACTGTCCTATAACCTGACAATCTTGTGTAACCCTTGGCAACGACTTCTGTAAGCCATTACAAATCTTTCTTCATATTATCATGCGACATTAGACGATTAACACTCTCTAATCGACGATACTTTGACAAAGTAAAAAAACATATGCTTGTCACCGCTTGATTAAGTATCATCAAAATAAATGGCTGATTGAATACTGCCACTAAGAAGCCAAACCTCTCAACTTTTTAAAATCTTAACAAGGCTAATGCGTGTTATGAAGGTTCACCTATTGCATTACAATAACTGGAAAAGTAGTTACAATAACTGACACCTCAATGGCAAAGGATGCGCGATGCAGGGGAAGAATAGATGGCGAAGAGAGAGCAACGGGAAGGAAAGGTATGGGAAGGTAAAGAGTTATGGAGGAGAACGTAAGATAGCACAAAAGAAATTATGATAAAACATGAAACGACGGTGATTGAGCAGATGTATAAACACTGAAGCATAATCTTTTTAGTAGGGCTTGGAGCAGCGATAAGAGGAAAATACTTAAGCACAGGTGGACGAGAAAAGGTAAGAAGTAATAAGACCGTTGAATGGTGAAAATAAAATGGTTCTGTGGGCGATAAAGAAATAGTAGAATTGTGGGTACAAGGAGATAGTAGTTTACTGCTGGGCTGACTAGTCTGTAACTTCTTTTAATTTCTCTGATCAAACCTGAGAAGAGGAAATTATAATGAAATGGATGTCTTCAAGTACCGGTACATGAACAAAACAAACAATAGATTCATGGCTTAATCATGGACTCAGAACGAAGGTAATAAATATTCCAACCCTCACATGTTTATTTCATATACTTACTTTTAGATGACCATTAGAGCTTGCATCGTGCAGAGGTGTGTCCCCATCAAGGCCTCTAGCTGTAGCTTGCGCGCCAGCTCTGAGCAGAACCTTAACTATTTTGTAATGGCCCCTGTTACATGCTTCATGAAGAGGTGTCCAACCTGAAATAGTATAATGATGAGACACAAAAAATGGCATTACCTAAGACATTAGCTACGCAGTTCAGTACTACGTTTCCTATGAACCTTAAATGCAACTACAAAGAAATACAACAGGGTTTAAATCCACTGAGAGCTAATTCCCAACAGTTAACCAGTAGAATATTTAAAAGCTACAGATTACATACAACAGTAGGCAACATAATGTCAAACTAAACTATCTTTTCTATTTTTTCACTATGCAATATATCTACTATGCTGTAAGAGGAATCGCGATAAGTAAGCATACTGCAATATACAATTACATTTATCGAAACATGGCAATCATGTTTGTAATCCAAAAATAGCATACCATATGGTAGTGAACAAGGAAAATCCTTACAGTTTGTATAAATGGTGCACATCATACACCACATAACAGTAGCTCCAACGATTGGGTTTCACAGGTGACAATAAAAATTTAGAGGGCAACATATAATAAAAACATGCTGTCTTTTGACGAAACGAAACACATACGAAATGGCATTTTCTCTTGTTCAGGGGGGGCATTTCTAGATAAAAATATGTTTTGAATGCTGCCATGGACAATAAAACTTAAGGTGTTTAAATTGTAATAACAATGTGAATCAATTCAAAGGTGTTTGATGTTCTTGCAAACTAGATGAAATAGAGCAATGACATTTATACCCTAAAATCATAAAACCACAGAAATTTCAATTCAGTAAACAATCCCACCCCTAAACTCCTTTATTTTTCAGATTCTATTCACTCAATATCCTGACCTTCTCTGTTGCTCTGTACATGGATTGAAGCCCATTAAAGTTACAATATTCCATCTTGTCATGCTGTAGTCATAGTTAGGGTCACAAGAGACCAAACAGACAAACGAGTTATTGTGACAATCATAAACTAGTCCTATGAACATTGTCTGATTTGTAAAAGTAAGGCAAAGTCTTGAAGTTTGAAAATCCTTATATAGTGGTAACCCCTAAAGGAAAAAAGAAGAGGAGGGGGTCATGACAGTACTCTTGTTGTAGTTTGAAAAAGAGGGGAACTTTTCTCAAATAAGGAAGTTCTGTTTAAAGTCTTCATCCAAACCTCACCACATAAAGGTCACTTTCCAGGTAACAGGTGAGGGTTTACTGTAAAAACATCAATCTACATCCTTTACAATGTTAAAAGAACTACTTCCCAATTACTTTTTGCACAACATTTCACCAAAATGAGAAAGTTTCCATTTGCTCTGCTACAAAACCCTGTCCTAATAAACTCTTTTACCTAATACAATGATCTGGTAATTTCTACATATCCTAATACAATTTACATGTTAAATTCTATTTAAAAGAGTTGTGTAACGTTAGTAAACCAATCCCAGTCAAACAACTGGAATTACACTAGCAATCAACATCAACAAAATTGACAAAGTGTGCCCTACCTGCATAGTCAGTGACATTAACATCAGCACCTTGACTTATGAGCTTTTTAATCCCCTCCACATCCCCTCTTATAGCTAATAAATGCATCTGTGTTTCCCCACGTTCATTTCTTTTATTCATCTTTGATACCGACTTCTTCTCAGACTTAGGTGTTTTCTTATCCCCCTCCTCAACAATGCCATTTTTTGTATCTCGATCTTGAGCTAATGTGTCCTCCATACTCTCTCTGGCAGTCATTTCAAGTAAATATGCTAACTGTTGCCTTTCAGTAAGGGGCTTCTGCATTCCAGGGCTTTCACTGAAACTCTTTGAGGTTCTCCCCTTTTTGGGGGTCACCTGACTAGCCTCACCTTGGCCTAAATGAAAGTTACAAAAATTGTAATATGTGCAATGACACAAGATTTAGTTATCACTCAATTGTGATAAAGAATACCAAAATACACAATTAGGAAGAAGAAACTACATTTCTATCAATATTCTTCTCTTTCTACCCTATCCAGCATTCCATTCAACCACATTACAATTTCAATTTTGATGGAGTCTTGAAAGGCATGATAAATAACCACTGAATAAAAGTATATTTTAGTAGCATTTCACTTTTCTCTATCTTCCAATTCACAGTAGCAGCTTACTTCATCTTCTTAAACATAAAACAAGTGAACCTCTTCCTGTCACCCCACGTAGGGTTTATGATAATTTGCAAGTTAAAATCTTAATGATAGTGATAATCCTATGAAAAATACACAGAAGTAACTGTCAGCAAATATAGATAATGACTGCAACTTGAAAGTTTTTGCCTCACGGAAATTTTTAATTTGAGGATCCCTTTAGAACCCTTCAAATTCATAAGGGATACCTGGCAGACAATACGCCAAGACTGCAATTATGGAAACAATCAACAACCTATGATATTCAGAGCATCCTGGTTAGCTGGTCTGCTGATGCTCTTCAAAGTATATATTTAAGACATGTTACTTAGGGTTTGCCTCAAATATCTATGCATTAGTAATTCATTATCAAGATATTCTTTGGTGGTGGCTGCAATGCCAAGATATAATATTTGACAAAAATGTTTATTTCATAACACTAAGACTTCACAATGAAGTATCTTGCACAACAGAACATATCCATTAACAAGAAAGGAACTTTTACAAGTCAAAAATATTAAGGGAAAGAATTGTGAGACCTACCCAACGAGTCTCTTGTAATCCCTACATCAGAAAAAGGCAGCCACTTTCTGTCTATGAGCCATTTAAAACTTAAGAATCATGTTGCATATGACTGACTATAGGCTGGGGGTTTGCCTTTGCAAGAACAGCATCATTGAGTCCATGTGGTGACATATTTTCTATGTTACTAGTATCTTTACAAAACATGTGTAACTTACAAGTTATCTTGACTGAGCAACATGGGATACAACAATCAGGTACAGTCATTCTGCTCTGTGACTACAAACAGTATAGCTGTCATCAATTTCAAGAGTTGCCTACCTTCATTGGATTGTGTCATCTTTCTCTTGCTACCAGTAGACTTTTCTGAGTCATTCTTTGATGATCCTTGCATGGACTGTTCAAAGAATAAAATGTATTTAGGTATGACTACTCTTCTTTCTCTGGAATCTACAGAATTATCTAAATAATTTTATCTTAAATGTTGTTTGTACTCTGAGTAAGTGATGGGCTGGTTTGACTTCAATCTAAGAGGACTTGTACTCAGATTGTGCACCAGGTTTGACTATCTGTCACCTATCCTACATATAGCCACGGTTATCCGTTCCAGAGGGGGGGATGACTATCATACGTTTGGTATAGCAGAGAAAGTTATTATGCCTATTCAACAAACAATAAACCCACGGTAGAATTTGAGAATTTGATTATTTGACTATTTTTATTATGATAAACTATCACAAAATAATTTATTAGCCAACATAACTGCTAAAAAAATTAAAGTAATGAAAAATTTAGGCAAGCTTCCTATTTCAAGATTTGCTTGTTAACTTATTTTGCACTGGACTTTAAGACTGAACAGCATAACCCAGACAGTTTTCCACAGTCAACAACAACATCACTAACAACACTATTGCACAATGTGACATAACTTGGTGGCAGGGATTAAATAAAACCTGTACAACTCTCAGACCAAAACATACTCCCTTTGTTGGAAGGTCAAATGAAGCTATGAAAATGCTGGTGTGACATTTCTAGGACACCCGGAATTGATGATTAAAGCTGAAAACTGTGTTTTGTGAGAGTACCGTAATAAAATGATAATGTTAATAAATACAATGCCCTGGGGTAGTTTACTAGCCCTTATTCAAACCATCTGTAGTCAAGACTAGGTGTTGCAGTATGCTGCTAATAAGCAGTAGAGGCTTTGATGCACAGTAATAAAGTGAGGAAATAAAATATAATATCACAGTGATATATACAAATAATAGCACAGTTTACAAAAGATAAATTTAAGCAACTATTACTAGCTACTATGAACCTGAAAGTGTGTTGCAGTTCTTTGCAATTTCTAACTTTGTTAACTCTACAATTTTAGAATACTATTTGAGCTCTTAGAATCCAGAGAAGTGTGCAAAAATACCACTCTTGTCTGGTTAGCATGGCGAAATTCAACACTACTTTTGCCCTGTGAAGAACAGGCAATTTCATGAAAACAGGAATACGAAGATCACAATATAAATCTCATTTGCTCGATAATTAAGTGGTCTTATTCTTCCAATTTTGCATGGATCATTTACAATATGTAAAATTTATGATGAGAAATCTTGCACAATGATTGATGGTGTTAAAATTTAAATAAAAATGAATAGGAAGTAAACAAATGCGTTTTATTTTAGGTGGATAATAAACATGATAAGCAAAACCATCTTAGTCAAATCATTGTATTTTAACATATAAAAGAAAATATATACTGATTTTTTGAAGGAAACCAATTTAATATTAGGGGACAAAATGTAATGTTTGTTGTGTGACATCTACATGCAGGTTCTGGAACAAATTCATATGTGCCTACTAAACATGGTGCCATGTTAAGAGTTGAATACATGCAGAACTAGTCCCTCTATAACCCTGTAACAACTGTTGATTACTATGCCTTGACCATGAGAATTTTAAAATAAACTTTGCATGACTTTATTCTATCTATTTTGTATACTATGTCTGCCAAAACTGTAACTACTCTCCAGATGAACAACTCAAAAATGTTACTTTATTCCATTTTTCTCCTTGTCATGTGCAGGCTACAGAATAAATTTGTGGAGCATTTAATTTATTAGTGGGGTAATACAGGCTATGATAATATAATTTCCATTATGATGACTGATTGATCAATTGATGGAATTGCCCACACAGCATAGAGATATGTTGACATTGACAAAGTCATAGACATGGTAGAGTTCACTGCTCCATGGGCTGACACAATTGTACATTTTAGCTCCTCAAGACTAAAAGCATGATGTAACTTGAAGTTGTTTAATGAAAGGTATAATAGAAATCTGAAATCTACATACTTTTGTGATTTGTCAAGAAATCATTTAGTAGAATCCCCCTAAGGCTCTTCAAAAGAGCTACTTATAATAGAAAGCTAAATTTTGCATGGGAAAAGCCATATAAAATTGCAATAGCACTAGCAACATAGCCAAATAAACAATATTACAGTGACTTCTTTCTGACTGAAAACTATAATCACAAATTTGAAATTTGTAATCCTTTTTTGTTGCATCAACTTCTTAAAATTGTACATTTTGACAACATATATACCACAAGAGGTGTATCAGTACCTTTGCTAGTTTTGATAAAAGCTATGTCAAATTATAAGATGATATTTAAGTGTTTTGCAAGTAGTTGAAACAATTAAATTAAGGATTTTCATACAGTCATCTACGAGGATCTTGCAAAAATAGTTCCTAAGAAAAGCAGCTACTTTAAATGATAAACAATGACACTGTCAGGTTTCAAAAGTTAAAAATGCGGTCAGAAAGTTCCATTTGAAAAGGTTCCCAATATTTATGATAAAAGGGTACAGGTTTTCCTTATTATCACAGGCTGGTTTAGGAAGGCTAAAAAATTTCCATTCGTAACTACAAAATAGCAGCCAGCTCCAGATAATGAAATTTGCTTTATTTTGATTAGTCCAGTTACAGAGTTAACGAACAGAGCAACCATAACTTAATTTGCCTTCTAGCACAAATTGGTCTTATAAGTAAATTGAAACTTCTGACACAAAACACCTCAATCCTCATGGTGTTTAACAGGTTGGACTGAACATGGCAAACATATTATGAACATAAAAAATTGAGCCTTGTTAGTTTTACACTAACTTAGTTTCAGTATTGACAACTATGAATACTTATGTTACATCAATTAGTGCTTATTTCAAAGCTTATAGATTGAAACAGTTTTAGTCTACTCTAGCTAAGGTGGTATCATTGATCCACCTACCTTTCTCCGTTTATCTTTTCCTTTGGGCGATGGCACTTCTTGTGGTGTGGACTTGCTCTCCGCATGAGATCTTTTCCTGTTCTTCTGTGAATTGGAGCCATTTCCAGATTTTTTATTATTGTTGTCTGGTGTTGCATTTCCCATTCTTTGATTCTATATTCAAGATAACAAAACCTATAATCAAATGGGCCTTTGATACAAAATTGTACATGGGCATTCTAAAATGCTAAAATCAATATGGTACATCTACAGGACTGTCCAATAGAGTTGTGCTAATAAACCACTTTAAGGGGGTGGGGGAAAGGGGGGAGTGGGCTTGTAAATTTATATGCATATCATAAATGTGTTAATGATTACATATTTTGAACTTGCATATTAACCCTTTGACAGCAGTGAATCTTACTCGTCCTTAATTCTATGTAACCAATTTACTGTCACTTTAAGTACTTATGCTGCTATAAATAATATCAAATTTATCATAATCCAGTTTTGGGGTCCAAGTACAATGGCCTGGTGAGTTACATCATAAGACCTCAAAATCATACATGTAAAATATGGCAAACCAGTAACACCTGGATTCTACATGTCTAAAGTTTTCTTAATAAAACCTTTCACCATTCATGTACAAGGTAGTTAACACATTTGACTATGGCAGCTAGCAATTCCCTTAGAGATCACACTGTTTTGTTTTAATGTTTTAGTACTAGTACTATTTACACTAGTTCAAGTTGTGTCATGTTGTATTATTACCTGCAAGCTACCATGAATACATTTTATACTTCCAATTTCATAATAAATTGTTAAAACTGAAAACATAAACACACTGTGGTAAATCATTGTCAATGCCTAAATACTGCACCTATGCAAGCTCATCTTTGTGCAAGGTTTGTAGATGTTTTCATGAAACATTAGCCCTTGCCACTGACGTCAATAGAAAATATGGGCAAATTGTTGTTGCTGAGATTACAAGAGCAGGCTACTTTTAATCTGCCAGCTTATGCCCAGTTAAAGCAAAAAGGTCTAACTTCCTTGCTCAATACTGGAAATTCTACATAAACAATCCCTTCCTGATAACATAGAAACTTTTATCTGGTATGGCTTACAGATGAACAGTTCTCCTTCTTTGAAAGCAGTACAGTAACAGTTTAACATATCACTACCAGCACA
>JAAAKM020000311.1:0-11788 GCA_010016025.2 Alatinidae sp. Z8VKAUB7J3 | reverse complement strand
ACGGCAAGAAAAGCTCTAAAACTTCAGTAATTGTGTGCCACTCAACCAACTTTCAACTCAGCTACCCAGGTTCCGATCATTAGCTAAGCGCAATGGAAGCACCCACGGAGTACTTACATTCGTTACATGTCTGTTCTAGAATGTGGAACATGAAAAAGATCAGCTATATTTGATTAAATCACTATAATATTAAAGGGTTTTTTCTCCTTCAGGGTTTTTAGAAGGTACTCGTCATTGCTTCAATATACCAACGTCGAATAGGGGTGAGTGGGTAATTCATTTCACAAATTTTTAGAATAAGGGGTCATATAAGAATGATTCATGGGAAATTTTACGACTATAATGTAAATTTGAGGATAGGTAATAAAATTTCCGGGGGGAGGGCTTAACAATATATCATTTAAATTCTGCGTTTAATCCAACATTTTACTTTATGGGTTTGAGCAGTTGTTAATATGCCCTTACTTGATGATTCAAAGCTTTTGTTTGGTTTTTTCGAAGAAATACATTTGAAATAGTTGCTACATAGAATAATCAAGTAGGTTTCACACAAAGTAGAAAAGAATTTAAATGTTCGGTTAGACCTTTTCAAAATTTTCTTACATTACGAGGTCATAACAAAATGCTACTGGGGGTGAGGTTTTATAAAAATGGAATTGCACCCCCTTCCTTCTACAAATAAGCGTAAAAGAGTACTGTACAGGGGGTTTCGAAAAAATTTCAGATTTAAATCGCAGAATTTAAGTACAGATTTAAAAAACAATATTCCCGATTATGGGTCGCCAACGTCGTCGGGAACCGTTGGCAGAGTGAGAATGATTATTACTGTAAATGTTCATTCGAGGCATTACGATGACGTGCTTCTAGATCATGTTTACACAGGTACAGGACCAACTGATAGAGATCGAAATGGATCCGATCCCGTCTAAGGACCCTAGTGTAGGGTATTTACACGTAAACGTAAATAGTGTCTTAAAGTATCAATCTCCCCAATCCTGGATGTAATCAAAGTTTCCCGAAGCCAGAATCCAGTCGTTGGTTTTAAAAGAAACCTATGCTCCATAACTCACAAATTAAAGAACAGTAAAATAGGAGAAAAAGATTTCCTCGACAAGTTATGGACTGTAAAAATTATGCACAGTAGAACTTCTCGAGTTTATCATTTGCTTTGAGAGGTTAATCATTTATTTTGAGAGGTGTTTGGGAGGTAAGGTAACATCGAAACGTAATAACTTTGTAAACATATTTTACTTGTGATGCTTTTTAAAGCTTGCACTTACGTAATAATATTTCTGTTGAAATCACGTTTTACGCCTGCAAGATCGATTATTAACAAATCCCCTTAGTTACACAGGGTTTCATGAAAATCGTAAAACATGAAACGTAGAGCAAGTTAAACAAGTTGAGTTCCGTTGCTACTGCTACATTGTGTTTGTATATTACGCTTAATTGCGTTGTATGATGGACTCCGCCAAGGTGATCAATATTTCTTATTGTTGGTAAATACATATTTAAATATTCAATTTGGTATCAGCAACCACCAACACAAATACTAATCAAAAATGAATGTTAAAAGAGGTCTATCAACGTCTTAAAAGTAGAATAATTTGACTATTACATAATTTAAAAGTGAGGATTGAGCTATGGTGTGTAATTACTCGAAAAAAGTGTTTGAACTTACTCAAGTACTCAGCTCAGCAGCAATGATTTCTAAGTGCTTCTTTCTCTAACATATTTGGATAATGACTATCATTTGAAACATTTAAATCTACAATGAAAAACAATAAAAGCACAAATTATGAAGTAACTTCAAAGGGCATTAAGCATTCAGTAGGATACAGCTTTATATTCTAACCACTGATGCCTTTTTAGCTACTGATTGTAGACTTTTATTGTTTGTCAGCTGATTTGGGCCCGCTACTCTATCCATTTCTATGCATTTCGTACAATATTTTTACTTGTGTTCTTGCATTACAATACAAAACAGATTTTGAAGGCTTACCACACCACGCCACACCCAACTTAAAATCCCACTTTCATAATCATTCTTGCGCAACCGGGCATAAAAAGGTTTTTATTGGTGATAGCTTCAGTGAAATCATTTTAAAGCAGCTGTAGACCATTAAGAAGGAAATCATTTTGGTGTCACCATTCGGTCTCAGTAGAAGGTGTCAGTGAAAGCTCAGACGTTGTATGTTTTTGACTTGGATTGAGGCATTCAAATAGGTTTAAGGATGTAGATTGTAGTAGGTTTGAGGGTTTATAGCTAAAGATCATATTGGGATGAAATAATGATTAAGGTTTTAAATGTTATAGGTAAAATGTTAAGTATTGTACTTCGTTTACAAAGCTCATTGCAATTACGAAAATAAAACTATTAGCTGGCAATGTAAAACCCATGTCGCATAGATAAGTAGTTAAGAGCAGTCTCTCAATCAAAGACCCCTGATGAGCAGTGGGCCCGACCTTGAAACTACCCTAAATCAACGGAAAAACCACCAAACAGGCTAACTAATAAATAAAGGATAGCTGGGGCGTCCAACGGCGACGCCCCTCAGTTTAGGTTACCGGGCAGAGATGCAAGCCATGAAGCAAGCTCAACCGCCCAGTAGGACCGCCTCTTACGGACCATGGAAAGAACCTGCCATCACGGTGTCATCAGTGAGAACAGATACAACACATGATCCTAGCCAAACGACCGAGAAGCGTTTAGTATTTAATAGCATATCACCTGAGCTGTAAACATAAGACAATTCCCATTGGATCAATTATAATTTGTTTCTTTTATTCTCAAAGCATTTAGAATATCAACCTTGAATGCACATAACGCATATCGACGAATACATGGAACTTCGCCACTTCATCTTGACCTTGACATGTCACTAGAGGCTGAAGATTATGCCAAAAAGATTGCACAGCTGGGAAAACTTGAACACTCAAATACTGATGATGGAGAGAATATTGCCAGTGTGTGTCGTACAGGAAATAACACTATGACAGGACAAGAAGCCACAACTATATGGTAAGGTGTCTGTTCTCTATTAAACAAAATTTCTAACAACTGCGGACAACTTCAATACATTAGCTTCCAAGAGGATTTATATTACCAAAGTTTCTTTTCCACGGGCAAATCAACTAGCCCCGACAATTTCAATTAAGCGTATCAATCCTCTTGTGTGAATCCTGCTTGTTGAGAAACTTTCCTTTCTGTTTTCTGCTAATATGTTTCAAATGGCTCAAATTTACCTTATGCCTGTCTATGATTTATATTGACAATTAAATGGTGGAAAAGGGCAAACTGGGAATTAAAAAACTTTCTTGCAACTTTTGACTTGATAATGAATGTGGTAGTTAAACCATATAAATAGCAATTTGCGATTCCTCCTTGCGCTTGTTTCCGTGGAAAAAGCACTATTGTCAACGGATGCAATTATCGCTTCAAGATAACTACATGAAAGGTTCGAATCTAGGTGTAGGGGTGGGAATTGCTTGCTTGCTACTAACTGCAAACGAAGATAATCCGAATCGCATATTTTCTTTTAAAAATTCTATCAACTTATATTAGCTCCCTTTGAGAGAAGTGATTGAATATGCTGGGCGAATCTAAGCAATCTGCAATGAGGAGTTGATTGGAATAAAGAGCAGACGATAGGCTAATGTTCAAAATTTGACTAATCTTCTTGAAGCACATTAAATAGTAGCATATTTTCAAACAGTTATAAATAAAAAATGCAGCTGTAAAATTATAATTCCAAAGAAGAAAGTAGATCGAGTATCTTCTTTTGAAGTGTGAACTTAATCGCTTGATAGAAGAACAGACTTTTCCTGACTGTTATCTATAAATTTCTGTAAACGGCAGTTAAGACGAAAATTTGATTTTTTTTCTCCATCTTCGAAAGCCGTTAGATAGTGACCGCGTCCAGCTGTGCCTACGCAATGTGCATGATACTACAGCTAGATATTTCATAATATCAGATGGAGGATGTAAAGTTGCTCTGGGAAATATTAATTTGGTAACTTGATTGGCTATGACCAAAAGTGTAGTCCGAAGCGATCCCACGATAATTCTCGGGCATTCGGCTCTAATGTTCAGGTATCGGCCCGGAATCTTATTAAGTTTCGTGCGTACTCATTTAATGCGCAGAATCCTCATAAATCAAAATTAGGCTGCAGGAACTTTCGAACTTTCGCCGATATTGTCTAAGTATGTCTAATGACGAATCAATACGAAATATTCTGAGCGGACTTTTTGGGCGTTCGGTTCTATTTTCCGGTCTCGAGCCTCAGGCTGGGCCAAGACATATTTCTAGCTGGGGTTAACGAAGGTAGTCGTAACTGTTTTTTAATAAAATTAGTCACTCTCTGTAGAAAGTAATGGCCCGGTGGTAGCAACTTACGTACATTTTGATGTAAATTCGTAGAGTGAAATACACTGAGACCCTTTAACGGAAAGTGACTGTATTAGCTAGGTTAAATATACCGCGTAATGTAAAAAGGGAGTAAAGGACACTCAAACAACAGGGGCATCAAGGTGGCCTCTGGCAACGCTAAGTTGTTATATCTCGGCTATAATATTTCAACAAATGGACAAACGATATCGCTTAGCTGGATAAGATAAGAATATTCCTTAACCCTTTGAGCTTTTACTATCTGATCTATTTGCTGTAGTTGTTGGCGATGCTCATCGGGTTTGGGTGCCTTCTGGTTAGTTCGTTTTCACTCTATTCATTTTGTACCTATAAAATATACATTACCTCAAGTCTGTGATTTGATGTAAATTTCAACACACATAACAACATACCCCAGGCAATATGTTTTTGGACGTACTTTTGGGGGATATCCCTACTACCTGAGCGAGTTAGTTTGATAAAAGGCCTGCGATAGCTTGAGCAGCTATAGGGGACCTATGTGTTAAGCAAATCTGCATATTATATGCAAGATACGAGGCTAACCAATCCATCAATACCGTTTCATTTACACGTGTTGCCTGTATTCTTTTTCACTTTAACTAATGGTCAAATGTGGAGAGGTAGAATTTACCTTTATACTACTCAAGAATTAATAGGATGAAATAACGAACGATTCTATAGTCGCACAGATTTAAGTGGGTTATGGGGAACCACTGACGTTCCTCACTTTTCAAAACCAAGAGCAGAAGCAATATGTGTGGACCAGGTGAAGAAGTCGATGATATCAACAAATCACTGAACAGTGAGAGTTATACAAACGTTTGTTTGTAGGGAGGTGGGATTAAAGCATTCACAAAGATTTCTTTTAAAGCTTGAGACTTTTTGCCGTTTATCATTTCTCGTTGCACCTGCTGTGGCATCGGTTATCGGATAAGAAGGTACTATTAGTTACCAATTTAAGGAAACAACTTAAGATGACTTAGAGAAGTAGCATTGATTTCTTGGGTAAAGTTTACGTCTGAGGGCGAACTGGTGATCGTACGAAAGATTATGAGAAAGCGAGCATTAGTGGGGAAGGGCTCATCTACCGTAACAGCTTGAACAGGAAGGTGGAGAAGAGGGCTTCAGCTGTGTATATCTTAAAATGATGCCTCTCACGCTACCTCTACAAAAAAACCGGGTGGCAAGCGTTAGTCATAGTCCATATTTGACATGATACCTCAAAACAAAACAAGGGGGGACGAAAAAATGGAAACTAGATTCAAAGAGAAAGCCCCATGCCGATAGATCCGTTGCAACTTTGACAGTAACTAAGCCCTAAGCATATTCGTCGGCAGCATCAATTTGGCACCGCACCATTTATTAACTCAGTTTTCGAGGTTTTAATTTGAAATCCCTTCTTTGTCATTGTTATAAGTTACGGGAAAAGCAGCATACCTTGTAAATCGTTCTAATCAGCTCTTTACTGTTTCACTATATAATTTTGAATGAAATAAATAAATATTTGCTATGTTGCTTCTTTCCTTTGTATTTTCAGGTATCGAGAAGTTTGTCACCCTGGATATAATTTTGCAACCGGTCTCCCTGGAAATGCTGGACATTTCACTCAAGAAATCTGGAGAAGCACGCGTGCTTTAGGGGTTGGACGGGCTTCGTTATTAAGGGACGGGCTCCTCTGTACCTACATAGTAGCCAGATACCGCCCTGCTGGCAACTATCTTGGTGAATTTATACCAAATGTCCCTGTTGGACACTTCAGTGGAAAACTGTGCAATAACTTAGCGCGTAAGGATCTTTTGTATCCATCACCTTCTTTACGTGGAGGCGTTGAGAGCCCAGTAACATCACCCGCAAGAGTTCGTAAATCTTTTGTACATACTAATAAAGTTCAACATAGGCCTTTGAATGTTGTTAGTTTCTCAGTTCATCCAAAAGCATACAACAAACCTAAGGCACCTGCACTATCTAGAAGCGTGAAACAAACGGTGCTGAAAAAAGCCCCTTTTTCTGCAAAGAGAACAATAGCACCAATCATAACCCCAGTCACTGCTGTTAACGACGATGATTGGTCAATTTCCAAAAGAACTTTAATACCATCCACTTCTTCTTTAAGTAAAAGTTCTTCAGAAAACGGAACGCATTCTGGACGCAAGAAGAGCAAAGTGAATGGCCATGTTTTATCTCATAAATCAAAGCAAATTCTTCAGTTTAAAAGAGTTCTTCATGCCCCCCAAACCGAAATGATTAGCATGTCCAATCTGAAGTTACAGAACGCAACAAGATTAAAGATTCGTGTAGTGAAAAGAAATAAGGTCATTAAAGGGAAACATGCATTTATTTATATCCATGTGCCTGCAACTGATGCACGTGTCGGAAAGCACGGAGTTGTTGGTGCTCACAAACGAGATGGGTATCCGCAGTACGTCGTGAGTCACCGGTTAATGAAACTAACAAGTGGAAAAGCCAAAATTCTTAGAGCTGGACGTCATTCCAACGGTACGTCCACAGTATACAATGACTTCAGTGCAGAGGAAAGAAAACCTTTAAAGCATATAGTTCCCAAACACGCATACCAACTTCATAAACAGACCAGCTCCAGCTTGCCCTCCGTTGTGCCTATAGAAAAAATCTTCGTAGTAGAGAGCAAGAAAATTGAATTGCCCAAGAAAGCGGTTACAAATGAAGTAATTCATAAGTCAAACAATCGTCCGGCCGAAAACAAGGCTGAAACACCGCTCACTTTGGCATTGAAACACTTGAGCAACTTTGGCGGACATTCACCTGGATTGGTAAAACATCAGCCATCACCTGTTAAGGCACCAATAAGTCAACTTCATCGGCCACGCCAATATCAGCCAAAAATACTTAAATCTCGTCAACCGCAGACTCATCCGATGTCACTAGTTATTCGACATCAACCAACGTCTAATCACAACCCCATCGTTCATGCTTCTTTACAACAACCTTTCATTCAATCAAAGAACAAATTGCAGCAAACAATCAAGTCTTCATCTGTATTTTTACCAAGTGGAATACATCTATTTTACAAAGGAACCCCGTCGATACCAACCGAAACGTTTGTCACTGGACCAGGTAGTAGGGTACATTACGAATTAAGCAAAAGAGCTAACCCCAAAGGGTTCTTTGTACATAACCCAGTAACATCTCTCGCTAAAGCTGCACACGTCCCACCTGATATTCTCCTAGGGCCGAGTGGAGGATATACGCCAACTCATCGTTTTTTACTAGCCGCCAAAAAGGGGGCAGAAATCATTAACAGCTTAAGAGAAAAGCAGCAGTACGGAAAAGTATTTCCGTGGATAAAGGAAATTCAGAAAACTGCCGCTGATCGTTTAGTAGGCCAAGAAATGTCCGGGTTAAATGAAAAGAGTGGTGAGAAAAACCCTTCGCTATTTTCCTCACAAGAAGGTGGATCAGGTGCTTTAACGGATAAGATAAAAGATAACTTACAGAGAGTTATATCAAATGCACGTCAAAGTATGATGCAAGATCAACTTTCTAAGTCTGGCAACAAAGATACAATCACTACTGGAACTACAGAATTTCCGGAGTACAGTAAATCTCATAATGACCAATTTATGAAAACAGCAAATAGTAGCAAAAGTACTATTACCTCGTCGTACACAGGTCAAGTTACACCAACCAATGCTGTTGCACGAGTAGGTATTCATGGAGCACCTCCTGCATTGCTTAAGCAAATTGCAGGAGGGTCTCTCTTAGGCGGGGGTAGAGGCGTCTATGATTCTGGATTGTTCGCATCACACTTTCAGCCATCTTTGTCAATAGGTGGAAAACCGGGTCCATTAGCACTTGCAACGGCCCTAAAACATTTGGCATTGTTCAAGGAAAAGCCAGCTATGACCAACATTCACAATGATGGAGGCGTGTTTGTAGCGCCTAAGTATACAAATCATTACGAGGAGGTGCATCAAGGTGAACAGGCGCCCATGTACCCAGCAAATCAAGTAAATGTTCAGCAATATCCTCCCGTGGTGCGCCCTACCAAGATAGAAATTGGTCCTGGGGTGGCGTCTTCTTCCGGAGGGATAAACATGCCCTTGGTACAAGGGGGCGATTATCCTATCAATGGGCTAACTGGCCAGAAGGTACCAGGAACGGGAGCAGCAACAGGTAATAATTTAAATGATCAGTTCAATTTATCTGTTAAAAAATAACTTTAAATCGTTACAATCGATCATAGGGCTACCGGTTGGCTACATGCTGTCGCTCATCCGGCACTACCATAATAGCTGCTTTTTACCTACTTAAATAACAACGTAAACTACATAAGTTGTTGACATGAATAAGAACACCTGTTTATATGGCAC
Source organism: Alatinidae sp. Z8VKAUB7J3 (assembly GCA_010016025.2). NCBI lineage: Eukaryota > Metazoa > Cnidaria > Cubozoa > Carybdeida > Alatinidae > Alatinidae sp. Z8VKAUB7J3. The sequence continues at coordinate 3,030 of JAAAKM020000311.1, read as the reverse complement.
AAATAGATTTCTGAGCCTTGGCAGAGTGCTTTAATTGCTATCTCAAACATCTTGTACAAACTGTCTTTGTGTCTCTTGGCCCAAAATTATACCATTAACGCAGTTTACAGACTCAAAAAAGAGCCAGTCACCCTAGTGACCCAACGTCTATGTTCCATGTCTATGACAAATTGGAATGAGACTCCGTCTTCATGTCTAACCAGAGCAAGTAAAAATCTCTGACTGTTACTATTATTAGAGAACAAGAAATGGAAATGAATAGTTTAAAGTTACAAAGTATTGTCGAGAAAAAAGTGCAGAACAACTCGTTTACAGCAATCTTACTAACAATCGCAAGTTGTAACTTAACTTATAAAATATGATATTTTCCGTAACGATAGTTTCTTATCATCACGTTTCGACGGCCGCCTCAACCGGTTATTCGTCTCGGGAAACAGGTTTAAAATCTACCTACATGTTTGTAATATTTGACATACTAGATTTACATAGTGGGTTTCATATCTTTGAAAAAACATATAAACATAATAGGTTCTACCTGTTTGAAAGTACTCCTTTCAAGCGACGCACGATGAAGACATATTATATCCTTCTATACTACTCAAAAAATTTAAATAAATGTAGACCGGTGTATATCAGGATTAGTGATGACAAGTGTCGGAATCCTTGCCTATGTTGAAGATTTTGTGTGTCTGTTGGTATTTTCCTGCTAGCTTTGCAAATTTAAAATGAGTTGACAAATGACAACGTCCATTCATGGCACATGGTTAGAAGCTGGCAACGTCTTGACAGTGCGTTGGCAAAAGATCACAATTCTTAATCTCCTCCACTATAAAATCTGGTTGAACTACATAATGCTAGCAATTAAATAAAATCAAGGGATATCCTTGAATACGGCAAGTTACAGCGTGTCGTTTTAAATCTACCCTGACAATGTTACACTGTTTTCACGTAATCTGGATGATGTGTTAACAAGCAAAAACGAATTTGAGGACTAGTTAGTAACAACCGCTGTAACTGTAATCGCTGGAAGCCTCTAAAAATAAGGGTTCATAGAAACATTGTACAATAGAAATGAGTTACATCCAACAATAAGACTTGAAACGTACACTCTATGCCACCTCAAGCCAAAAGTCTTTCCAAAATTGAAAATTTCATTAAAACGTTTCAGTATTTAGAATTTGTTAACATAACAAAAGTAAGCATCTACGTTTCTGTTGGCACGTACTGAGGATGACGTTTGACCCCTCGTAGATTCCAAGTGTTCTTAAAGCTAAAAAAGTGGAAACGTCTTAAACAGTCAGACCATGGCACAGTGAGTAATTATCTGCTTCGCTAACATTTTCAGAACATCATTAAAACAAATTGTGACCATCAAACTCTTACACTGAAATGACATTAGATTTGAAAAAATTAAGTAGAATTTTGGTATCTGACAGAACTAATGTACACTCCTAATCAAGATGAGACACATGAAAATATCGTTTCACAAGGTGGTTAACAAAACTGTGTTGCAGAAATCTAGCCTTTTTCACTAACTTGGCATCTATTTCAAGCCATTTAGAAACCTTAGTAGGCATTAAAATGGTCTTAACAGTAAGTCGTATTGACAAAGGTATGAGCTTTCTCCGCTATCATCATTTTCTGCAATTAAAAGCCGTTTCTATTCATCCTCCTTCTTTAGTAAATGCCAGGTTAGGAGTTTAGTGTGGACATACAGGGGTTGTTAATTCCATTGTTTAACAGGGGCTCAACAGGAACATGAGTAACGATTATTTCATTAGTTATTATTATTTACAAGGACAAACACAAGTGGTAGATTCACTTTATGAGGCGATATAAGTCAACGGTGAATTCTACGTTTAATTCCTGCATGATCATTGTCAAGGATGTTAAGTAATCCACATTGAGAACAACGTTCTCTCAATCTCAATCCACGAGAAAAACAGTTCTTTCCAAATATCGCGACGAGTAAAACCTTCTGGTTGTATATGGTATAGTTTTATACGGATTTCTAGTGGTAGAAACCATGTAAGAATAAGGCAAGAATGTGTAACCCAAGATTTGTCCAGTATCTCCTTCCCTTTTCACGTCTTTCTAACACAGTATACGTTTTAAACTTTGTCAAAGGATTTCGAAATTCTCCAAACCATAACATGCTTTCCGTTCGCTTTAGAATTCCAGCAATCAGCTTTAAACGCCCACAACAAATATAGAGCAGTACACGATGCAGACCCTCTGGTTATCAACAAAGAATTGTGTTCGGAGGCGGAGGCTTGGGCTACAGCACTAGCAGGTATTTAATACTGATCGATGTTATCACATTTAAGTAAAAATTGGTTTATGTCATAAACTTTATGGATTGAATTAAATAACGAATTTTACTTTTATATTTAAGGTTTCACCAGGCATAGTGAGTAAATACCCAGGCGTACAGATCCAGCAGTTTCGAATACAAAATAAAAATCGCATAAAATCCATCTAACGAGTGGATACTCGCTTAATTGACCCGGTTCTCCTGCTCACATGTACCCGAATGGGCCACCCCTTCATTGCTTCTGGCCCTTTAAAAGACGTTCTCCTGTGCACAACCCAGTATATCATCCTTCTAAATTTAACCAACGTCAATTACGTTAAGAAAGTTACGCTAATTTAAAAAATTATCGAATTTATACTTAATGCTTCTGATTTCCTTCCAGAACGTGGAACTCTTGTACACTCTACAACATCAGACGGAGAAAACCTTGCTGTAAATTGTAAGCCGAAGGCCCGATTCACTGAAATGACTGGCCCTGAAGCGACCGACTTGTGGTAAGTTGTCCTAATGATACTCTGCATCTGAATAATTCCTGGTCAAGGTTTTTTACTTGTTCTAAAGCGGCCCACAGACGCTCACTGAAAATTGACAATCACGAGCACAAACTTTTATTGATGAAATTTTGGGTCCCCCAGAGACAATGCAATTTTATTGACAACACTGGCTCATTCCACTGGTGCCCTTCGTCGTGTATGGAGCAGCTAGCCTCGGTACTT
>JAAAKM020000309.1:0-26996 GCA_010016025.2 Alatinidae sp. Z8VKAUB7J3 | reverse complement strand
AATCTTTTTCTGGGTTGTAACTCAAACTAGTAGAAATATTATTAGCACCTTATAGAAAATACTGTGCTGGGTATGTGATTGTAGCACTAGGTTTGGCAGCGTATTAACAGCTTTGATATACAGCATTACCCACATCTACGAAAGTTTTTCGCTTTCACTACATGTCAGCAGAGAACTTCAACCTAAGTCTAATATCCTTGATGTCAGATTTCTAGGAAAGAATATATTTTTATTTATTAGTATACACAAATGTAATTGTAATAGTTCATGAATGAAATTTTGTAGGTTCTCTACGTTATGAATGCCGCAGCCGAAGCCAAGCTACAACTTTCTATAAATCGGAAGAGTGACACCATCCCTCCCAGCGGCGGATCAAGGGGCTACTTGAGCAAAGATTCCCTCTACCAAGGACCGTCCCAAAATTTTGGCTTTGGCATTTTGACTAAAGTTATGCTAACTGGGTTTGATTGGCTTTAGAATGTTCAATGACAGGTGGGGGATTAAGAGCATACGGCAGAGGAAAATCCGTGCAATCCATCTTGCCGAGTGTTGGAGTCAGCATCTTTGAAACTCACCTTCTGTGTGGGCAAAGGCTGGATCTTTCACTAATCCTATCCCATATCTTTTAATCAATTTTTGACAGTCTCTCATATTTAAGATAATTAATTAACACTAAAACAGGAAAATGCAAAACTCCGTATAATCTAGTAAATATTATGGAGAAACGGAAGCTTTGAAAAGTTTTTAATAAGTTCTTAATTCTAAATGATAAAACTCCTTTACACTCCTAATATTCTACTACTACCGAAATAAATTATCTAAATCCAAAATTTAAAAAGTAAAATCATAGAACGATAGCCAAAAGACAAACCTTTTAAATTGATATCCCCACTCCATTTCCATAAGCTTGCCATAGTATTTACATCACCAGAAGTATAAAATTATTTAAGGCCAAATCAAACCTTCCAGTTTCCAAAGATGCTCTTAATATTTCAAAAATTTTTACGTCTAATGCCCTGATAAACTACAGTATATTCTATTTACAAAGAAAATACGCGTACTCTAGCGCATACGAGGTCCTTGTTCCTTAGGTCTGTATCACATATAAGGCATTGCACGAAATAGCGAAAACACCATGTACTGCACTTGTGAATATTGTTTAATAACTTTTGAACGCTTTCTTCTAAGTTGCTGAAACTCTCTGACTTCCCCTAACTTTCATCTGGAAAACTTTTAATAAGAAAAATTTGACAGTTAAGATCTGTGGTCTGGTCACGTGACCCTGATGAAAAAATTGACCAGATATGGTGAAAAATTCTAAGAGCTATAACTCGAGATGTTTTTCATGAATTTTACCAAAATTTGGTAGAAATATCTAAGATTAACTTCTTAATATATTTCAAAGTCATTAATACTAATTAAGATCTAATTTAGGGGAAATTATTGATTTTAATGACGTCATATTTTCACTCCTAACTTTTTAACAAATTGGTATCTAAAAACCATAGAGAACGGTCCCAACTATATAGGTAGGGCTAAATGGGATTTAAAACGGGTATAACCACATGTTGTTGTTAAAAAAGAACATATCTTGAAACCTAATAAACACATTCTGTTTAAAATTGTTTAGATGCGATCGTTGAGTCTTCACTATTTATTCCGATATTTGTCATGAATACTTATGTTTCTCAGGTATTCAGAATAGCAAATTATTCAAAGGCTCAAAAAAGCTTTTGAGATTACTCTTGTTGTTTAAATTCATGGACAAAGCGTAGCAACTTCTATTGCATTCCGATCAGACTTACATCCGGTAAACATTTTTTGACTGCTCTACCTTACAATACTAAAAAAACATATATTTTACCTGTTAATTTGCAATAAAAACACTTAAATTCAACGTCAAATGTCTGGGAGTATTAAAACGTTAATATCAAAGCATACAACCACATTTTATGGCAGTTATACATTTTTAAAAAGCCGCGGGCCTACTAGCCCCCCCCCCCCCCCCCCCCCCCCCCCCCCCCCCCCCCCCCCCCCCCCCCCCCCCCCGCCCCCCCGCCCCCGCCGCCGTGCTGGCTTAAGTCATCAAAAGAACGTGCTAGGCAAGGTTAACTACGTTTAATTCCCTGCTGTTTTCATTTCCTGATTCTTTTATGTCAAACAGAAGACGTTAGTAAAAAGGTATGCATTCTTAGAAGTAATATTACTATGAAAAAGAGTAATAGTTGAGTATTTATTCATATGACTTGGCTCTTTTCTGTTGCAGATTGTAAAGACTTCTCCAGAAATTGCCCATGGAATACGCATCTTTGTCACACCAGCTTTGTAAGAAACCGTTGCAAAAAAACATGTAATGCATGTGATTGAGACTACAAGGATTTCCTAAATAAGAGAAGCATAAAAATATGAAATCAGTGCCTTCTTGTTGTATAATAACTCTTCGCAATGTAGAAACACTTAAATTCTCATTAAGAAACATAGAGGTTTTAGCGTTGCCGCACCGTTTCTGGGAACGATTTGCTTGCCAAACAGAGAAATTTGAAATCATTTTCATGTTTTAAAAAAGGCCAAAGACTCATTTTATTAACAAAAATTTTTTGAATACTTAATTGTAACGCTGTAGATCCAGCCATATACTGTTTTGAGACACGTTTTACCTATTTTTAGAATATTTTATTCTGAATTTAAACATATTATAAATATGATAGTGTCATGCGCAGTAGATCATTTTGTAGAAACTGCACGACGTAAGTTATTATTCTTTAATTTCTTTTTCTTTGGTTTTCTTGTTGCTGTTGTGCTGCTAAATATTCTAATTAAACACTCCTGTATATCAAATCCTGCAGTCCCATGTACCATGCCAGGAGCAAAGAGCAGGAGATGATATTGTATCATAAATATAACCAATAAAGGCATTAAGTTTTTTAAAAAATAATGATAATAATAATTATTATTATTATTATTATTATTGTTATTGCTGGATTGTATTTTGTTTGTATTTTGGGATAGGGGGAAGTGAGGGTTCTTTCGTTTGACGGTTTATTTGTTTTGTTTACCAAATACCGTGTAGTTTTTTCACTATAAACGTCAGATATGCCTATGTAGTGAGTATCTGACTTATTTTGAATTTTTGTACGCGACGAAATAAAGAAATAAACATTTAAGGTTTTAAAAAGAATATTAGAGCCGTAGATAATATACGTAAATAATATTCTACTTTTCAAATGGTTGAATAGAAGGATGCCGAGTTCTTCTCACAAACAGCTTGTTCGAAACGGAAAATGCCCTTGGTTTATCTTTGAATTAGGTAAACATGTTCCCGTCTTATACAATTGTTGCACCAAGAAAATGGTTTCTAAATTGTAACTGTAAGACGGCAACAAGACATAAGACAATAATAGTTTAAAATTTTCAAATTAATATAATTTAGAAATACAATGCGCAAAATTTAGGTAAGAAAAAGAATTATTTCCGTCCATTCATATCCTCGATAGTTATTAGTTCAACCAGTTTTCTTTGATAAATGGAAGTTCGAGTGTGAAACTTTGTCGTTGTTCGATGTAAGGCTTGACGGACTACAGGGGGTTGATTTCAAGGCGATGGCGGGGAAAAAAGAGACTTCGCAAGCTTTGAAACAAAGAATATTGGTTTTCACCCATAGTACTTCCCGCTCTGTTGTGGCTTGGTCTGTAAGAGTGAGTGTTTGTGTTACAGTGATCGGAGCAATTTAAGAGGAAGAGTTCTACAAAGACACGAGTTCTACAAAGACACCTCTGCCGCAAGACAAATGATGCCATGCTTTTTCCCATAATATTCGGGCATCTTAAAACACGCAATCGAAGCTGTTTAAGGATTCGTGCCCTCATGATAGTTTATACCTGTCCCAAATTTCAACAATACAGACTACTATGGTGCCTAAAAAGTAAAGCAGTTAAAAACCATAAATAAGAATGTAACCCGCCCAATTGTCCATAATCTGCTGCCTCTACAGCTGCTACAAATAGTTTCAAAAGTTCACATGAAATGTCACCGTCAACGCAGTACCAACTAAGAGACAGCCTAGCAAATAACAATGCCACAACAGCTCTAAAAGGAGGATGGGGCCATAATCGTAAAACTAAAATTTTATATTGCGGTACAAAAGAACAAAAAATATCAGTAAAGAGCGCACGAAGTGCATGAAAAGTGGCAGTCTGTATCGGATATCGGATATAGGATTCATATCAACCACAGATTAACAAAACTACGATATTTCTATTGGATAGGCCAAGACGTTTGAGGGCCAGATTCACTCATTTCTAAACAGAAGGAGGGCAATGACGTCAGTGCTCCAGGTTACTGTGGCTGTGATAGTAAACCGTTGCGACGACATCGTGAATCCCTACTACAATATCATATCTTTTAACTATAGACCGTTTCTAAATGACTCCCTTCACTTCTAAAGCTTTACACTTTGAATCTTGCTTCTACTTTTCTACTATGAATATCTTTCTTCGTTAAAACTGGACGTACTACCCAGAAGATACGAAACGCGCTCACTAGGTATACGTACAACTCTTTGGTAGCCATTTTTGATTTTCCTCAATTAAAATAAGGCATTGCAATTGACTCTTATAAAACTGAATATGCACATAAAAAGCAAAAAAAAATGAGGAAATATACAAATTTACAGGAGAAAACTCTTGCAAAGCCACAGACATGCATTACGCTTATCAACTGTTGAAACAGCTACCCGTAAAAGCATAACGCACCGTAAAACAGCACTTCCAAAATTCATACCGAGAAATTTAAGAACAACGCCAAAAGATTTGGATTTTACTTCAAGTTTATTAAACTGAAAAATGGCACGAAATATACAAGGACAATTTAGAAACGTCTGGCTAAATATTTTGTATAGCCTGTGACAATGAATGATGATAAGATTGCTAACTAAATTTGACGTTTATGATACAAATGTACACATAAATATATAAGTAAGTAGAGAAAGCAAGCCAAAAATGTCTAACGGATATTTGTTTTATTTCACAGTATTACAACCTCCTTAGACAACTAAACAATTATCCCTTAATAAAATATTTTGCCTACACTAGTTACTTATAAAAAACACGGTATTTCCCTATGTTGTCTATTGCCATTAATTTTGTTCTTCTCTTTAATAATGACGCGAACTAAGCAAGCTGCTCAGCCCCCTTTTATAAACTAGAGCGGGTTTGATTACAGGCTATTTTATTATATAGCTATGTTATAATTCCTGGAGTTTCCAGTAAATTGTTTAAACTTTGTTCCTTTCTCATATTTGTACATTTTAAATACTCTTAACAGGGGTTCTTAAGCGACTTAAAGATGCAAATATTTCCACAGGAGCCCGGACATGTTTAGCCTGGTCTCTTCGTGCACTGTCACTATTTCCACCTTTGTGTACTCCCCAGATCTCGATGGTATTTTACTTCTGTTTAAATATATGTTTATGATTCTAGAATGTTGGCAAGTAAAGAACCAGGAGTGGCCTGTCATCAATAACGTCGGCCAAATTATTAATTTTCAGAAAAGGTCAGAAATTGTACCACAGTAGGTTAGTTCTAATAAAAGTTTTTTCTCTTCAGTTTTGAGCAACTATGGTAATGAAATGTGTAACGATTTCTAATAATACAAAGTGAAAAAGTCCCCTGAACTCAACTTCCATTGAGGTTCCTACACTCTCATGGGCAACGCAAAAATTTATTCCAATTTCATTAATCCTTACCTTTATGCCTAGAGACTACCATTTTGCCGATGCAAACTCTGTCAAGAAAATGCTCACAAAGTCTCAATTTGGAATGCAGCCTCGCTTCGGTGGAGGCTCCTGTTATCTTTTCTGTTTAATCTCCCATTCTGTGTTGATATTATTCGTATAGCTATAGAACGAATGTTTGAACATTTAAGATGTCGCGTCTCCGTTCTTCAACAATCATGTCACAAAACTCCAAAATCACAAGGACCATCACTTTCCTTTTATCAGCAATGAAAATATTACTACTCTCTAAAAGCATGTTAATTACTAATATTGTAACAGTAACACTTATATTTAAATGTTCTTTTTAATCTGATAATTGATTATGCTTAGTGTGCACTTAATTTTACTTCACAATCAATCAAGCGTTATAAATATGATCCTGGAGTCTGCTGAGTAGAACCTCACTATCTACCAAGATGTTTTAACTGGAGTCAAACATCTTTGACTTCTGTGTAGCCAGCTGTGAGTGGGTAACTTGATATGGCAAGCTAAACGAGCCTTAAAAGGGTCTTTATAGAATCAGAAGAAGATGCAGTGGACGCAGAGAAGCTCAGATTTCTTCAAGGCAAGGTAAGACTTCTAAATTATTCTAATATCACCTAGTAAGGGGGTTTAACACTTTTTAATTAAAAGGCGTGCGGGCGAGAAATCAAACCTGTGTACTTGACAACGCTAGGAATCGAAATGTTGCAAAATATTGGTCCCGCCGAGTTAGCCTTAACAAAAATAGCTACTAAATAAGGAACACTAAATAGGTGGAATGTACAGCGTACTCTACGATAAGGGAACGTACAAGTGTTACTCTAGGAAATAGTTTCTGAAGTGTGATAACACATGCAAAGGAAATCTTGAAGTATATTGCGTTTAAATATTACGTTGAGTAACGAATTTATTTTGCTAAACGATGTTTTCACCATACACTATTAGGTGAAATTTGTACCTTACACCGAGGATTAAAGCTGCTTCCGATAGGGTATTACAAATGAAAATGGCCCCGTCACCATCTGTAGCTATCTCCTGCGTACGTTCTACTCTCACCTTATTACCCAACCGCCTTACCCGGGCTGTTCCTCTGATATGATCACTTCTAATCCTGTCCATCCTCGTCACTCCTAGAGAAATTACTGTCAAAGTAATAATCTTCTAGACAACCAGAAAATATTTGTGTAGAAAATTATGTTTTCCTTTCCCTCAGCACTGCCTTGATTTTGCAAAGTAAGGGCGAAAACTCAATAGAAAAGCAGGCAGATAAAAATGTCTAAACTCTTCAGATACTTAGAGTTAATGTATCACTGTCTCGCTAGGATCCACTAGTATCGCTAGTTAAATATTTTTTATTTCTCTAGTGCCTTTCTATATATTGACATTTCAAATACACCCTTTTCCATGAGACTTATAAATTTCAATGGGTTTTAGACAGGTATACGGGCCGGATGGCAGTCGTTCCTCGGTCAAGTCACATAGCGCAGAGAAGCTGGTCTCCAGTTGCGTTGTGCTTGATGTCAATGTCCACCGGTGGATGCAAAGGAGCTAACGTGGCGACTAGAGAAATAGAGTATGTCAGCGTCGGGGTCACCTTGCTGCCTTGGTGGCAGTCGCGTCCTCGGCGCTTCAACAGAGGGTAGACGAAGGGACCTTCCAATAATTATCAGGGTAGGCAGGGCATATATCCATTGTTTCCAAAGTACGGGAAAGGAATACGAACGAAAAACGCACTAACACTTTTTTATGAGAAACTCATGAGAAACCAGTACCTGCTGACCATACAAAAAGATCACAACAAAACACGATAGAGAGGGTGAAATGTACATAGTTTTTTTTTCTATGATATATGTTCGCCGGGGTAGGGGGAGTACTGAAACAAGAGCTCATAGGGCAGGCCTACCTCGCCTTCCTCAGCAAAGTGACTGGTTGGTGGAGCACACGAAACAGCATCGTAGGTTACGGTTTCGATTCCCGATGATGACATATTCTCAATTTCTCTAGCGTCTTTGCATACATCGCTGTATTTTTGATTCAGTGGCAATCTATATACAACATTGAGTGTCAAATTTTTATTTAGAATATTTCCTTCTTGCTTTTTCTCTTATGCAGCCACCATCATGGAAATATTTAAATCCGTCTGCCTTTTTGCGTTTATTGCATTTAATCATGTACTAGTAGGTGAGTTTTTGAATACTTTAAAATTAATTGTAAGTTTCATGAATTTTGTTATGCTTTGTTTATAATAACAGTATTCCAAAAATATTAATCATTTTTGTGAAATCTTTTGCCAAAGGGTAAGTTGTTATTTAGCTGTATGCTATTTCAAGGGATGTTATCTAGCCGTATGTAATTTCAAGGGATGTTATTTAGCTGTATGCCATTTCAAGGGATGTTAATTATTTTGTTAAGTAACGGATTCATTTTGCTAAGTGATTTTGCCATACACTGGTCACAGTAGTCGTATGGAGTGAAGTAAGAAAGCTTTTATCAAAGAATATATAGGAAGCGAGAGGACCAACACTGGCCAAACTTACGCCCTTTTAATAACACGAGTGACAGAAAATGTGTCGTTCACGTGCATGTTATTTTTCTAAGATGTGTTTTGGTCTTCTCGTTTCCTATATAAATCCATCACTAAAGCTTTCTTACTTCATTCCATGCGATTGCTGTGACCATTCTACAGCGAAAACGTTACTTAACGCAATATTGTATCATAAGCCAACTTTTAAGGATGTTATTTAGCTGTGTGCCATTTCAGGGGATGTCATTTAGCAATTTGTAATTGCACCAACAACTATTTGTGGCATTTGCGGTTTTGGGGGAGCGGTTGCCATCCACTTGCGAAAATATAGTTACGAAAACAAACGCCCATTTTACTATTCAACTTCAACTCATAATCAGCTAGAAATGTTCTTGTTTCGACATTCCCTATTTAGCATAAGTGATTTTCTTAAGACATAATAAAATATTGCCGTCTCTGTGAGGATGCGCCCTATAGTCTGTGTTACACCTGCTGAAAGAACGGATCCAAATAATAACAGAAACCACCGTCAAGGCATGGCTGGTACAATTTCATCACTTGACTTGGTCTTCCATGAAGCCTCTCTTTGATCATCATCTAACGTTAATTTTGTACCATTGCGAGGCTTTAGTGGTCTTTAGTGGATGTTGGATGACTTAATGGGTAAAAAGAAAACTTATCCAAACCAAAATAGCACTATGTTATCAGAAAATCAATAAATTTCTTACATCTTGATAAAACCAAACTTTATGTATCCGTAAAGACAATCAACTCACGTGAACAATGAAAAGAATCTTGATCAGAAATCTCAATTTCACAAAAAAGTCTATTTATAATAACGAATCCTGAAAACTTTGATATTATCTCAGTGATGTCTTTATTACAAAGACCTTTTTTATCTCGCTACAGCAACTATACTTTCTGTTATATTTAGCTAAACATTAGCTGTTCTTATCAGATGATGATCTGATAATTTCGATACTAGCTCAAGAATTAGTCACGTTGTGAGAATGGACCAGGTGATGCTCACAAAAGCTAAAGAATGAACCCCCGTAAATATTTGCAAAGATTCATCTATTTCCGTAAAATTATCAAGAGCAATTTCTCAAAAACAGTAATATGTTTTAAAGAGCTTGCAAAATGGGAGGAGGGATTGGAAGTTAGAATAAGGTGTTTCACTCTCCAATTGCATTTCTCTCTGAAGGTCCGCCTCAGCAGACAATTTTTCCATGATAAATATCACGGCTACGATCATGTTGATACGAATCCACCATCAAAAGAGTCAATTTTTTAATGACTTCAGGTTTAAAATTTACTAGTTGGTGTTCACATTGCCATATCGATTCGTAGCATTCTATAGGAATTAGAAAACGTGACAATTAATTCTCTCCCATTTACATTCATGTATACTAAAAAGATCACTTCATTTGAGAGACGTCTGGGTTGTATTCAGCATATTCTAGAAGTTTTATGCATCTTTTGCAATGTTCGGATGGCATCAGTCTTCAAAAACTGTCCCCTAGAATCAACGTAACATCCATGGAGATTAAATCAATTTTATGGGCATCTACATTGGTAAGTGCAGTTTTAAAAAAGTACTCCCAAAACTCTGGTAGGTTAAAATTCTGCTGAAGTCAACATTGTAACGGACAAAAGTTGCAAAGTTTAAAAGCAGTAGCTGCAAAGTCGAATTTCCATTTGTAAGCTATGTAGTTAGGTCTATGGAAAGACTGTGTTTATGTTTCTGAAAGTCAAATTCTCCACCTACATTTTGAGGGAGGGAAACTAACACCCACAAGCACGGCAACAGTCTTTTTTATTCTTTTAAGGATATATTAACCAGAATAGCTTCACAGATAGAGGGATAGGCTGTTTTTCATCGAGTTAATTACCGATATCCATCCTAGTGGACTGGGAGCTAGTATTGCTGCTTTAGAAATGACGGAGGTCATCAATGAGGTCTCTGTAGTTCATTTGCTAGAGATATTATCGGGTCTGGGTCGAAAACTCCCGGTGACCAATTTTACGTTTCCCATACTTGTTTTTCAAAAATATAAATAAGTATATTATAAACAGTTAGAGAAACAAACATGAAAGCTTTTAAAAAAATTCGATAAGAAGATCGTCAAAATTTTAGCAATGTCGGTTTTACGTGTTTCACGTAATAATCACTAATAATTCGATATCATATTTGGTATAAGATTTAATTCTTTAAAGAGCTTTAGGTTAAAATTGTAAAAAATCCGGAAGGTTAAATATTGAAGAGGAAATATGTTGTTTCTGTTTATTCAGTCGATAGGCCTATCATTATCCTGCTTTGTCTTTCCTATGCCTCTTTAACCATTGTCTTAAGCAATTATTTCATTTTCGTTTGTCTTTCCATTTTAGAATGTCAAGATAATATAGGTACGTAACGTTTCTCAACCCTTCATTTTCTTCACTTAAAGTAGGCCTGTTTAGTTTTTAGTAGAGGTTTTCTTCTTTTCACGTAGAGGTACCAGACTCCTAAACATATTACTACATGGGCGTAAAGCTGAATTTTTGGCAGTCGTCGTTTTTTATTCAACAATACATATAAAAATACAAATAGTATGTTTTAAAAAGACTATAAAAAGTTTGTGTAAAGTGGAGAATCACCCTTTTTAATATGCCATTTGCTTATGTTAGTTAATGCTGTGCTTTAGCTGTGCTGATGGCATGGATGACACTAAATTCTGCCTGCATTTACGGCAACGTTCATATTACTACACTTTTGAACATACACGTATCAGGTTTATCAATAGGTAATATCACTGCCACTTACTCGCAACAGGGGACCCTGTGCCGTAACGTGATTTGGGCGCCCTCTTATTAGTCTTTGTAAAAATAGGTCAATATTTTTTTGGCTTTACTGAGCTGTGCGGGGCCCCCAAATTTCCATCTTAGGTGCGGGGCTCTGTGCCGTTGCACAGTTGGCACCCCCTAAAACCGTCACTGGGTAATATCCAATAGTAGTAGTTGTAAGATAAACATTGTCATTAGTATCTTTTCATGTAAGCTGATGATTCTGGTATTCTGTCGTAGCTTGATAGTATGCCTTTGCAATGTCCCATTTCTGTTCCTGTTTCAGCCCTGCATCAGAATTACTAGGGATATGATCGGATCGTGTACAGTTATTCTTGCTTCGTGGCTAATGAACAAAGGTTGCTCACATTGCAATTATTTCCAGAGGCATATATTTTTAATGGTCTTTCGTAAGTCAAGCTACCAAAAATGGTTGGGGTATCCTATCGTGGCCCTTCCTAGAAATTCAGTGTTAATATTTTCCAATAGCTGCTAAGCAACCTTGCGGACAGATCTAACCATACATTGTCACTACTTTCCACCTACGAGTGTGCTTTCTAACGGGAACTCAGAGAGCTTCACAAGCCTCCAGGTATTGATCCCCCTCACCCACCCCCTCGTACGTTCAGTACGTCAATTGGCCCTTAAATGGGAAGAAAATGTTGGCTTTAAGCACTTTAATTTATTAGATAGGCGGTTCATTAAATCAGAGAAGGAATTTAACACAGCGTTTTTGATAAATATTTTGTTCGATGTTAAAAATAGCCAGACTGTATGCCATTTTCCATTAACAAAATATTAAGTTAAATATTTTTTTGTTGTTAGTGCAAAAGTATTGAAAGTCTTGTTTGGGCCTTTGATAATAAGGACGTGCAACTTGGGTAAACAAAGCGATCATGTAAATAGCTTTGGGGCGTTACTGTTTTTTCTTGTCGATAGATAACACTATCAGTTTTCAGAGGGACAGAGACACTCTTAGACGCTCCTAGTAAGCATGATCTTGTAAAGAGTACATTAAAAACTAAATGTCAAAATCGTTAGCTATAAATTCAAACAGTTTTAGGAGGAGGTAGTGTGGATTTCCCTCGCAGTTAAGTCTGGTCCAGTAATCATAAAGGCTGAAGCAAGACCCAATGCAGTTATTGTGGACAGATGTGTACTCCGTGATCCCTTCGTGTATCTTTCTACGTGCCGTCGATATCAAGATCTCTCAAATCCTTCTCAGATACATTTCAGACGGGCTTTTATTGATTGAATAAAATATACTGCACGTGAAGTCTAACCAGTGTAGTGGGAGTACCACTGTACAGTACACGCTTGTGTTGATCAGATAATTTTAAACTTTCTCCCTCCTAACAACTTATTTGTTTTCATAGACAAGGTGCATATAGAGATTCCAATATTTGATGCCTATCTACCACCCTGATAATGCAAAGCAGAGTTTCAATGTGGGAGTAATTAATTGATAGCAATGTTTTGAAGTTCTTGCACATCAGCATCCAGTTTTCACAATCGGCAGCTGTCTTTACAGTATAAATCTGATAAGAAAAAGGAAAGACATTGTCCCTGTAATTGTTTTTAGCTGCTAAGGCCTTATTTGTCAGATTTTTATGAGACATTGTCATTTAGATCTCCATAGGTATGAGTTCCTAACGTTTTAACCTTTGCGTAGTGTCGACCGACGATTACCAGCAATTTTATTAGAAAATATCTAGAGTGGTTAAAAAATGGTTTATTACTCAATATGTTATGAAGGAAGTACCAAAAGATGGGAGTACGGCAAAGGATGTCACTCATGACTACATAAGTTCTTCCCCTGTCGGGAATAAAAACATGTTTGTTTTTACGTATCCTTGGATAATAAAATTTCAGAATTGTTTACTCAATTGAAATGACTAGGTGGGTGTCAAATTCTCAGTTTCCTCGTAAATTCAGACATCCTATACCCTATGAGGTGCCAACAATAATTGGCAATGTAAAGCATTTGCTATGTCAAGAACAGTATAAGCAGTAACTAGTACAACTCCAATGAATTTGAGCATTAGGATTGTGTTCTTCACTGAAAAAAAATTGTTTCTACTGTGTTTGCAAAATTTGCGCAATTTTCAATATTCCTACATTCAAAAGCCAGAAAAAAGTCCACTTGATAAGATGGCAAAGTGTTGTCATAACTTTAAGAAGACCAAGAAAACCGGCAATAAAGTTCGTGCAACACTTTTGAAATACACTGTGTCACTCTGTCAAAGGACTTAAAACAACGGCTCTCTGAGCTGTGTGCTTTATGATGAAGGATTTACCTGCTAGGATGTGAGGATGTCTTATTAACGTGATCTTAACTGTAAATCTTAAACTTTCAAGCCAAATGTATAAACGGTTGAAAGAGAAAGCCATAAACACATGTGTAGTGTTGGGAATCATTTTAGCTGTAAAGAACTAAGGAGACTTGACTATGCAGAACCCTTGCTCGCAGTGGATATCAAAATGCCAAAGATAAAAGGAGGGACGGAAGAGATGCAGAGTGAATATGTTGCCTAGGAGAAGAGATGAGCTTGTTGAATATAGTAATGAAAATGTATTATGAAAGGTCACTTTTAAATATTTAATGTATCAATGATTCGCTATTCCTGGAAATTTGTTTTAAAACGACGAGTAGTAAGCAGGTAAGTGGGACGGATTCAAAGACACCCTAAAATTGCACTGAATAACGAAAGATCTTTTTAAAATGCTAGCAATACAGGGAGAAGTGCTTAAAAATGACTTGCAGTAGGAGTACCCTCATCGATACCTCTATAGTGGTAGAATAAAAGGAAAGAGGAGTATTTTTGTTGCCTTCTACTAAGAAATGTAAAAAAAGTAAGAAAATGTATATCGGGCAATCATTATCAAGTAAAAAGACAGCTAAGCCTGAAGCATAAAAGAAAACGGAGAAGTAAAAAAAAAGAAAAGGAACAAGTAGAAGCACTTAGGCAAAATATGACCTGGGCATAACTAAAGAAAGCCCTGTCGATTCGTAAGTATCTTGATCTATTAAATTCCCCCGTGTAAATTTTTTAATATTCATATATCATTTACCTAATTTATCGTGCCTTTATAGCCTTATGTCTGAATGCACACAATAAACTTCGAAGACTTCATGAAAACACTGGAGATGTCACATGGGACGCAAGTTTAGCTGCAGGATCAGAAGAATGGGCACAAAAGTTACTTCGAATGGGAACTCTCCAACATTCCAAAGGTGACTATGGTGAAAATCTTTTCATGGCCTCCGGCTCCTGGGGTGGGGCAGTTGACTGTGCAAAGGCCTCACTTGCATGGTAAGTATGTTGAGAATAATCGATTTTTATCAAAGTCGTTCCATAAGTAAACTCTCCAGGGGAGAAAATTGAATCCGCGATATTTGTGTGTGTGTGTAATCTTAAACTCCTGATTTTATTTCAGTCCTAATGGTAAAATTTCGACTTAAATGTTATTAGTCTTGAAAAGATACTAGAGAAATAGAAGACACGTTATCACCGGGGTTTGCACCAGCGACGTATGCACTCACGACCTGTGTTCTTCGAACTAAGCTAGTTTATCCACCATCTTAACAGCCCCATTCCTCCAGTAATTACGGCAGCTTCTAATCTCCCCTTTCCCTTCTGATGGACATGTTTTGCTCTTCGCTGATACTATATGTATATAACTTTTCAGGTACAATGAAGAGAAGGATTGGGATTACCGTTCTGCTAAGGGAACTGGTGGCGTAACTGGCCATTTCACGCAGCTTGTTTGGAAAGGTTCGACAAAAATAGGAGTAGGCATTGCCTCCGGGCGTGGAGGTACTTACATCGTTGCTAGATACAGTCCACCAGGAAACTACTGGGGGAGATATAAGGAGAACGTCATGCTGAAAAAATCCGGAGGTAAGTTTGCATATTGTAAGGCACTTTTATATATATGAACTAAAATAAAACTACATTTAGCTTAAGATTCTTTTGGAAATATTGATACATGCTTGGGCTGTACATATTATATAGTAGCTTACAAAATGGGAATCTTGTAAAACGGGCGAGCAAGCTAATTTTAGAGGTTTTTAAAGAGCTAAATCCTTGAAAGCAAAAACTGTAATATTAGACCTCGAAGATATTTTAAGAGACTCTTTTGGTCGAAAAGAACCTGTGTTGTTCAAAATCGACTAACTTTTCGGACTAAAACTTTCTTAAGTGCTATTAACTAGATGACTGTAAAACTCAAATGGTCTTTTACTTATATCGTGAGAAAAAGACTCCAAACGCCTGCATTCGAGTTGATTAGTAAAGGTAAATGATGAATACGTTAATTGAAAGAAAGTATTATACAAACGAAAAGGAAGTGCTTGTATCTTTTAGTCTATCAATAGTTTATTTAATTGAATTGTGTATGAAAATATAAAGCTTTACGAGGCTAGAATGTTGATACCAATCTCTAATATAGTATAAATGTAACAAGTGAAATGCCAGTATAAATGGTTTAATACAACGAAGAGTGTAAAATCTTTAAAATCTGCTGCTTTACATTTATTATGATGAATTTGACTTGAAATTTGATATGTTTTGAATATTAATTTTATTTATTCTCTTCAAAGTAAATTTGGCCTATTACAAAAAATGTTTTGTTTCTTCCCTTATCGCAGCCCAAACACCGACAGAGGAAGAGCTTAGAAATATTGATGGCACTGTTCCAACTGAACCACCCCAACCACCACCAGTTACAGATTTTCCACCGCCTCCTCCTCCACCACCGGAAACTCCTGCTCCTCCTCCACCAGGAACTCCTCGTCCCACGCGTCGCCCTAGGCCTTCTGGGAAAGGTCAGTAAAATATATTAACTCATTTTAATGATAGTCCCGAATCGTTGTTTTGGTGAAGTAGAGGATTTTCTTTTGTCCTAACCCTGTTCCTTGTTCCCGAAAGTGCTATTATTTGCTTTTTATTTCCCGCTTTTTCATGTACTTTGTTCATACTTTGTCTCTCCTACTGCTGTCTGTTTTATATCACTGTTCGTCTTTAAAGTCTCTGTTTGGTATACAACTGTTTTTGTGTAGCTCTTGGTCTATTACTACTCGCACAATTTTTTGACTTTATGTAGCTGAATTTTGTACGGCCGTTCTTCTGTATGGTTCAACGTTTTGGATAGTTTCTCTCTGCTTGACTTTTATTTCTATGTGGTCATAATCTTGAGTGTCTGTATTTCTCTGCCGCAAAACGTTTGTAGGAGATGTGGTGTTAATGAGAATGATGTACCTGCCCTGTATTTACACTCTCACAAGTCAATTTAGACATGGGATACGGGGGAATTTATGACAGCTTAAGGGATACGAGCGTACAGAAAGGTTGAGAAACGCAGCTTTAAGGAGTTTATAGTCGGCCGGCGTGGCTTAAGCAAGCATTTCTGGACGGAGAAGGGTTATGTTGGGCCCCTGAAGGTGTCTTGTTGGCTCCCATTCCTTCTCTTTCATCAGATTCAATAGGTATATGCTCGCATATTGTTGCTCATTGGCGGCAATTTTAAACACAAAGTGACTGTTCAGATCATGGTTACCCTCATTTGCTCATAACTGTGAACACTTTTTTCATAGGTTAAGGTTTCCAAGGAGAGGCCATGGCAGCAAGCTCCACCTGCATATTCCAATGTATTCTGTTCTATAAGAATTTTGTAATGAATTAATCTCGCTTAACCCCAGCTTATGTACACTTTATTTTAAAAGTTTTATTTTAGCAACAATCGGCAAAAGTCCTTTCAACACTGTTGTTTAATCAAAATATTTTATTAAAATATATTTAGAATTTATTAATAATTAATTTGTCAATTAAACCTTGGCTCCTATATTTATTAAATGATAAACAAGCGTTTCAAAGGCTCAGATTATACAATATTGTTTACAGTTAAAACTTGAATCTCCTAATTTAAACAACAACAAGGGATCAGACAGAATCATCTTTTAATTAGAACGTCATGGAAAGTAAACAATTGTTAAAATATTTAATACATTACGTATAAATACAACAAAAATTTCCTTATTAAAGCAATGTACATTTGCAGAATCTCCAGTATTTATACTCTATATGTGATAAAAGGATATACAGATGCTGTTCTGAGTATAGAGACAACCTTCTTCAATCAAAACTTCGTAAATAGCTGAAGATTATACCTGAAGACAAATTGCGTTTGAACCACCGAGGGCTACATTTGGTGTAGAGATCACTCCATCGTTACTTTGTGTTCGTTCTATTATAAAGAAGAAGGCCGAGGCTTTTGTAAATATTTGAAAGAAGACTTACTTCAGAAGCTCGCACATAACTCAAGATGACGGAAAGGCCAAGTTTACGCTACCCAGATGTGAACCTGTCACTAGAAAATAAGTAATAATGATAATAATGAATTTTTTTAAAGCTTCCTTGCCATTTATTCTTTCTGTAAATCTAAACTTAAAATGAAAGAAAATTTAGTATCAGTGAGTTTTTGCCATTATGGGACAACGATTATTCTACTATATATTTACCGTAAATTACTGATTAAGCGCCCAGGACTCAAATAAGCGCCCATGTTCAAATATGCGCCCAGGTCTGGACAGCGAAGACGTGGAAACAGCAGCTCCGGAGTCTACGCTTTTAGATGATGATGCGGAGGACCGATGAAGATGTATTGATTGATTGATTGATTGATTGATTGAACTTTATTTTTCAATCTATTCTATAGAAAGATCATGTTTGTATAGTTATCTGTTTTTCCTTTCCTTAATAAGCGCCCAGTCCGAATAAGCGCCCATTCAAAAACCTTTGTTTGTAAATAAGCGCCCAGGGCGCTTAATCGGTCATTTACGGTATAGCAAAGAACACCAGTTTGCTGATAAAGAAAGCTTTCCTAATTGCAAAATCTTAGGCCAATGTTTGTTTTCAGAAACATAACTTTGTTTCCCCTCTCCTGTAGTTTGCAAAGACAAATCTCGCAAATGCTCCAAATGGGTGAAAAGATGTCGCCGCAAGAAGATAAGAAGAAAGTGCAAGAAGACTTGTGGAGTATGCAAATGAAGGATGTCTTTCCTAGAGAAGCAAAAGACTCTACGTGTTGTTTTCCTGTGATTGTATGATATAAGTACCTTGTTCTATCTCGTTCCGTCCTTTCAATGATGATGTTAAACAAAGTCATAAGCTGATTATCAAGCTGACTTATACATGGTCTGATATCTTTCTCGACGTTGTTTATTGTCTTTCCACTAAGCTATGCCTTTTATCCAAACAACTTCAAATAAAAATATTCGTCAACTGTACATAACATCAACATGGTACGAAATAGCAAAATCATGTTGGCACTGAAAACCTACTCTCGTCTGCCACTCCTCAGATTACAAACCGTCAGAATGAATCTCAATAAAGATAATAAAATATTATAACCCTTTTAAGAAAGAGACAATCAGAAGTTGTATGGCTTTTAGACCAATCTGTGTTCTCTTTAGCGGTGCATAGTAACCTAAAAGGCCCTATAAAATGACGAATTTTGATGTTTCCATTTTCCCTGAATGTCGATGTCCACTGGTGGATAATTGGGAGCTAATGTGGCTCCTGGAAAAATAAAGTATATTAACATCGGAGGTCACCTAGCTCAGTTGGTAAAGCACACGTCGCGATAGCATGGGTCACTGGGTCGATCCCCTGTGGTGACATGTTTACTATTTCTCTAGTGTCTTTTCTAAGTTAAAATTTTGTTATCAGGCAACGCAAACCTTTTATTTTTCTAGTCTCGTGTAGATTTATAGGCTTTACTAGTCTCTTCTAGTCAGCCAAATGTCCCATATCTTATGCTATTTATCCACCAATCACTATAAAGAAGAGGAGACATTTAGAGAGCTTTTAATCCCGTCAGGCGCACCAATGTTTTATGTTGCTACGTAGTACAGTACCAACAGGAGCTGGGGCATCCAACAAGGATGTAAGTCAGATACTAGCCACTCTTTGCTTTCCCTTCGATGTACTCATGTTTGATCCGTTAGAGGTCTACTCAGCTTATTGAAATCAACTGAGAAACTATAGTTCTATTGCTTCTTGCCAACGTCAATCAGTCCATTCAGTTCAATGCTTTTTAAGAAACTGGATAGCTTCCATACAGAGTCAACATATGATCTCCCAGAAAAAAGCTTATGACGTATAATTGCGCCACAAATTCATGATAACTTAGTCAAATATTATAGTATTACCTCCCGGACATCGTCGATCGACGGTACCTTTTGCTCGGTATATTGTGAGTGTTTGTGTGTATGTGTTTTATTATATTTCAACTATATATAAACGTACAGATATTATAGTCTGTAAATGATAAATATTACATTTCAGTACTTTATACTAATAAAAAGTGTTGTAACTACAATACAGCTTATGTAACGTGTCTGTAATGTTTGTATGGGGTGAGTATTCTTAAAAGCAATGCACCAAAGAGCTATTTACATAGGTTGGCTGTCTCTATCATTCATATATTTGAATGTAAGGGACCAAAGCATGCAGTGTCTACATAGGGAAATACGTTTATGTATGATTAGGTTTCCTAGAGAGCATATGCCTGTCTGACTAGCTCTTTTATGGAAGCCTGGGTATCAATATTAAACGGCTTCAGACAAGGGAATTTTCTTGAAAAGTCGTGTTATCATCAATACCATGCAAGTTTATTCTTTCATCGGAAATTCGGTGTTAATAGGTCATTTATTTCATCTTGAGCAGAAATTTGATCATATTTTTTAGTCTGTGACTATTGTTTTTATTGTTCATAAGGGTGATTTATCTCGTTTTTTATCACCAGTGTTTCGTTGTTGTAGAGTTTATAACTATGTTACACTTCACACTTAACACAGCAATTATGCGTACGTGTATCAAGGTTCATTTTCGTATAGAGGATGACGCGAATCAAAGGATAAGAATTTCTGATATCTTATTTCTCTAATAGTACGTAAGTTCGTCACTTTCACTGAGCAAGTGTAGCTTTAGGGAGTTTTTGAATTTGGTAAGAGAAGTGGAAGTTTTGACAGATATGTTGGTAAGTCTATTTCATAAACGAGGGCCTCTGTATTCTAAGCTATACTGCTTGGTTTTGGTTTTTGCTAAGCTTCCACTTAAGTTTAAATCTGAAAAGCGAGTGGTATATTTATGCTGCATTTCTTTAAGTATAATAGGTTTATAGGATAAGAGATATTTCTGATATGGAATATTGTGACTAAGATTTGATACATATTTAGCTGATAGATGTTAAGAATTTCTTGGTCCTTCATAAGTGGTCGAGTATTTTCTATTCTGCCAGCTTCACATACAGTTTTAATTGCTTTCTTTTGGAGTCTATGTATTTTTGTTTACTTTTGTCTTTGGGACACTTGCCCAAGCAACGTTTGCATAGCTAAGGTAAGTATGAATGAATGTAAAATAGAGACTTCTCAAAGCGTAGGGGTTAAGATATTTCCTCACCTTGTTCATTATCCCTATTCATATTGTCAACTTACGTCCAATGTCATCGATATGTGCTTGCCAGTTTTTCATCTAGAATTGTACCTAAACATTTTAATTGAGCTTTTTATTTGTATTTTGTTTATGCCGATTTGTCGAAAAGGCAGATTCACTCCCTATATCGAGCCTTATATTCATCAAACATTTCATCTAAATCGTACAATAACAACATTAATAATACAGCGCACTATGAACGTCCAAACAGAACAGCGTACCCTTGTGGGTACATGGGGCACATTAAGGGTCGTTTAGACCAAGGATTTTTAGAACTCTGTGGTTTAGACATTGGTTTAGACATTGATTTAGACATTGACTAAAAGTAGTTTCGCGCAAAAGTTTCTGAAAGATGCATAAGTTTGGACGGGGATGGGAGGGGGGCATCTTTTACATAGAGAGGCATCTTTGACTTAGGGAGGCATCCGTTATCACATGACGCATAAAAGTAAAATGTTTTGAACCTAAACCTTCACCATCAGTAAGGTAACTGAAGGTAACGACATTGCCCCTTGAGGCCCCAATATTAGATCTTAATTTAAGTATTATGGTTAGGTATATGGGCGTCAGGGCACCCAATTGAGCTTAGGATACGTAGTGAGATAAATCAGAGAAACTGTAGGGTTTAAATTTGTTGCTCGTTCACGTGGATAGTGGAATGTCTGACTTGATACTGTCATTGGATACCTTGATGATGCTAAAAATAGAACCTTTTAAGAACTTAACTGCACACTATAGCTAACCCTTGGGGGGGGGGGGGCTTTTTTTACTCCTTGTTCCGAGGGCTAGGCTAATTTACCTCACGCTCTAATTTTTTTACCTTCAGTACTTGATGCTTGTAAATGATATTTTGGAAAAAGTGAGGCCTTTCAGAGGAAAATTAAAAACAATTAAAATTTTGGGTTTTAAAGAGATCTATTATGTTTCTGCATTTAAAACGCAAAATTGTGCAATATCTGCCAAATTTGCGGTGCTCGTAAAATTCACTATAAACTATTGAGCAGGTCTTATCAAGACTGTAAACCATGTTTTTCGTTCAAATAAAACCCAAACATTGAAATAATAGCACAAACTATGCTAATGATAGGGTTTTATAGGCTCATAAACAATGTTCGGAAGTTAGAAATGCTTAGAAATTTTCCAATCATCATTGAGACAAGAGCAAAATGTCAGCAACCATTTGCATTTTGCATTAAAAAAGTGGAACATGTCATAAAATCCCAGAAACATACGTACATTTTGGTTGTGGTGAAAATTGAAAAATAACAAATCGAGGTAGAAATATCTTGTCCTCCAATTCCCTTCATATAGGGAACGGAAAAGTTGCAAGCAAACTTGAAAACACAGGGTAGAGAAACACGAAAAAAGAACAGCTACATTAAGCAATATCTAATATAATATCTAAAGCATATAATAAGTGAGGGATCTTGACTCTTAAAACTTGTACTCAACTGAAATCGATACTTTGAAGAAAAGTGTCAGTAATAAACATAGAGCCACAGCCTTTTTACACTTCTATTGCGGGCATACTTTCGACTCATAGTAAGAGAAGAATAATGAGCAAAAGTGTTTTGTGAATGTAGTTGATGTCTTCCAAAGAAAGAATCCTTAAAGGCGGATTTCCACTAGGCGGAATTTTGCGAGCGACCTGGTTGTTGTTTACGTCATTATTCCGCTCGCAAAATGACAATTTCCACCAGACACGACGGAAAACTCAAAGAAGACAAAATAGAGAGGATATAGTCACAGAACTGCTGAGACCTATTAAAATAACTCTGTTTTAGAAAATTTCTTGCCTTCATGCCCTATGAAAATTGAGTTTTGTATTAAGATGAGGAATCGTTTTATTACATTTATTTTTTATTTTCCACACTATGGTCGTGTTCAGTAAGTAACATACGAAGCCCGTGTCATTACAAAAACATTCAGTAAATTTGTTTTGAATTGCAGAATTTTGGTTTTAACGCGTAGGACTACCATCTACAAATAAGAAAAGGACGGCAAGAAGCTGATAAACAGAAGTTGGCAAAATGGTTGTCTATATAGAATACAGTAGCCTTGCAGTAGTCTCGCAAAATTACAGATAAAGTAGGGCATTGAAAGGCAGATAAACTCCACAGACAGAGGAAAATGTAACTCGAGCCCCTTTAATTCAATGAAAGGAACATGAACAAGTTATAGAGACGTGAACTCCCTAGTTGTACTTGGCCTGCTACCTCATCACTCTCATGTCATTTGCAGTAACAGTTTGCATCAATTGTGCATAATTAGATTTTGTACCTGTTTTGTGCGACTCCATCGCATGATCTAAATACATGACCCCTCCACTGTACAAAACATCCAAAATTTAATACCAGCAAGTTTTTCGGGGCAAGTAAGCCACTTATAAATAACTTTCGTGTATTCACTGCATCTGATTTAATAGGAAAATCACGGTTTATAGATTTATTTGCCACAGAGCATCCAGAAATACTTCCAGCTTTGTGACACGCATAGCTGCGATCGGCCATCTTCGTCGAGTATTCCGCGCGCACTGTTTGAAAAGTAGAAGTATCTTCAACTTTTTAGCGGAAAAAAATTTCCCTGGAGTTGATGTACCTGGAGTTGAAGTACGCATGTCTAAATCTGCTTTGAGGCGGAAAAAATCAGGTCGCTCGCAAAATTCCGCCTAGTGGAAAGTAGGCTTAAGGAAACCCTTGGCGTCTGATTGCCAAATTCATTACTCGGCAACCATATGAAGCAGAAAATTCAAGTCAAAGAGTAAAGAGAGGTGTGCTGTCGTGGTATAGGCATCTAAAACACGGCCTTAAGTACAGCCAGCAAAGTTAGCTAAGAAAGAATTTGAAGAAGTCTACGTTTGCAAGGGGTTGGTAACGAATAGAAAAATTTGGCAGAGGGTAGTGAAGCAGACAATATCCAAGTGAGGACATTCAACAGTTTTTCCACCTTCAACAGACTTGAGGAGCATCCAGTGATAGGCAGATAGAGAAACAAAGAAAGGATAAAATAGAAGAATAATGAAAGAAAAGAAGGAAGGAGGAAGGGAAGAAAGAAACAAAGAATAAAAGATTGCATGGAAAATAGAGGGGGAGAAATGTACGAAGAACGGAGGAAAGGAAAGAAGAAGATAGAAAGAAAGAAACAAAGGAAGGAAGGATTAAGGGAAGGAAAGTAAATAGAGAAGGGGTAAGATAAGAGGAAAGAAGGCAGAGAAAAAAACAACAAAAATTTGGATCTGAAAATTGGCCATTGATAGTTGATCCCTCTCTCTGTCGATCTTCAAGTTCATATGTTTGAGGGAGATTGAAAAGTTCCCTTCTTAACTCACAACAAGATGAGTACCAATGTACAACTCTGAACAAAATTAGCCTGCAATTAATGCTTTCAAGTGGCAAAAATATGACTGTTTTGTCAGCTTTTACAGAAGCTCTTGCAATAAATATTCACATATGTTTACAAAAATCTAATGCTGTTGCCTTTAACGCGTCAAAATAATCCTGTAATTGCACAACTGTTTATCAGCTAACCTAATCATTGTTACTTTTTATATTTTTATGTTTGGGAATATTCTCACCGCAATGACTAAACATGTGTTCAGCGGTGATTATTGTGTCGCTGTTTTCCTTGGCAGGACTATGAATGCTTTTCTAGTAGACCTGTATTTGTGTAATCCATCTTACATGTTGAAAACGCCTCCTCTCTCGTAAATTTCTCTATTTGATATGATGGAAATCTATTTGTGTTATTTTGATACTTTCTTTGCAATTACCATAATCAGATAAAAGATTTGTGCACTTGCAATAAAAGTTATTGATACCTGTTTAAAATATTCACAAAAGGCTATGACGTCATATTATGCCTCGTTGTAATGCTCTTGACAATATCTACATGGCTAGGTAATCAGTTAACGACGGGAGAGCAAACTTTATTAGTTCAAGCTTTCTTTGCTTCTCTTTTGTTACTCTACGCTGTATTGTCAGAGTCGATTGTCAAAATTGAAAGTGACATTTTTGACACAGTTATCATTAAGATTAGTTAATTCGAAAGAGTTTTTTTATGGATTCCAAAGAAACTATACTCAGATTTACAGACAACAGATTTACTCTATTTTTGTTCTATTTTAAGATATAATTTACTCATAAATTGGATAAACTTTTTAGCAATCTGCCAGGTGAAGTTCCCATTTAGCAAATGACTAATTGCGGTTTCCTTAAAGGTGCTAAATATTTAGTGTCAGCTGTATTTGAACTTGCTTTCTAATAAATTTCTTGAATATTTGATAACAGTCTTAGGTTTTCTTTTTCCATTTTAGATTCCTGGTAAATTTTTGTTCCTTCTATTAAAATGGTGAAATAATTTGATTTTGATAAGTTTTTTGTCGTTTTTCTCGGCTTTTTATCGGTTTTCTGAAGGCGAAAATAGCCGTTTCGCCGTTCGTCGTTTTTTGTTCCTTTTGTCTCCTTTCTGTTGCTTTTTAAAAATTATTGTTTCTTCTTTTACTTGGCATTTGGTGAATTCTTGTGGGTTTTTCCTTGGCTTTTTGATGGTTTTTGAAGGGACGTTTCAACGTTTGCTACCTTTGTGTTACTTTCTGTTTCTTTCTATTGTTCATGTTACCTTCTGCTTATTTTCTGTTAAATTTTTGTTGCTTCATTTGGTTGGACTTTAGTGGTGATTTTGTATATTTTTTCTTTCCTTTTTGTTGGATTTGTGGAGGCACCGTGGTCGAGTGCACAAGGCATTGGACGTATGACTTAATGATAGTAAGTTCGAAACCCACTGGAGCAACTGCGATATTGTATCCTTAGAACAATACACTTAACGTCTCTTCCCTAGCACTTGAAGAAGACTGCGAACTCCACTCGTAAGGATCTTTGTCGGCTGATTTCAGCAAACAAATTCCTCTTAGTGGATTCATAAGAGAAAATAATAATATATTGCTAATGCAAAATTTTACACGTTTAACCAACCTCCAGGCTAAAAAGTAGACCATAGGCTTAAACCAGAAGTAGGGTTGCTCATTAGATGCAACATGGGGTAACTTGGCTTCAGAGAAAATGACAGCACTTTAAACGTTAATCCACCGTGCCCAATTGTAGTAGGGGATCCATTAAGTCGGGAAAGAGGCAATATATCGATGAGATTTTATAGATTGTATAATAGCTATAATAGTTACAAGGGTTGGCGTTATCTTAAAATTACTGTAGATTGTTGAGATGATAGGAGAGTAAGTACTGTAGACAGGAGCCTGAGTCAATGAAGCGATACTGAAGGAGGGAGCTTATGATGCTGATGCAAGTGTTTTGAGCTTTGCCCGTTTGCCCGTTTGCCCGTTTGCCCGTTTGCCCGTTTGCCCCTTTGCCCGTTTGCCCCTTTGCCCGTTTGCCCCTTTGCCCCTTTGCCCGTTTGCCCGTTTGCCCCTTTGCCCGCCTTCCCCTTCGTCCCTTTGCTCCTTTGCCTGTAATCCTTTTGCCCCCTGCCCCCCTGCTCCCCTGACCCCTTCACCCCAACTTGGGAACTTTGCTGACAACACTACAGCATGTAGCCTTGGTCTCCCCACATATACAGGATTACCCACTCATTAAAAAGAGTTTAGGTTGTGACTAAAGTCTCAAGAAATACCATTGATGCCACTTAACTGGTTACATATTATTTGCGGACTCTTGGTGGTTTAATACATGAATTAAGGAGTGTCGTGATGAGAAGGAGTTGTGAAAAATATATGAGGCAGTTTAGAATATTGACTAAGGTCAGGGTCAACCTCGACTATCTTCAGCAAACGCACGGATTTTAATTTCAAAAAACACTGATATGAAGAATAAAAAATATTTTAAGTTGCCTGCTAGAGAAAAATCTTAGTTCTAGACTTGATTAAAATTTCTTCCGCGTTAAAATTAGTTTCTTATAAAGCAGTTGCTTAAGTGACAAATCATGTAGGCATCTCGCATTTTGTAACGAGCCATTTAATTACACAGCGGCAATCCTGTGAAAGATTTTGAAGTGTCCATAAGAACAAACTACAGTGTCTTTATAATAGTGTAATAACTAAGTAAAACATTTCATTTCAACAATTATGCATACTTACTGTCTTATTTACTTATCTTAGGAGGGTTCAAGGTCTTTAATAGATATACATTTTATGTGACTCACTCTCAGTTACACTCAACGTACGTTCACAAACTGCCTGTTAAACAAAAACTCTGACTGACTGTCTGTTTGTCAATATGTACTACGTTTGCTTATACGGCCACATCTCTACAACCAGGCACGCAGCCAAGAGGGGGGGGGGGCTGTACCCGCCCAGTAGGTAAAACTTGCCCTCCCCCCCCCAAGAAAATTTCTTACGGGCATTTAAAAGGTGGATTACTTGTGTATTTCAATTCACTTATGCAATGAG
>JAAAKM020000308.1:8839-27002 GCA_010016025.2 Alatinidae sp. Z8VKAUB7J3 | reverse complement strand
TTCTGAGGTGCTAAAGTTCCCTTGTAAATGCATCCATCACACATTTGTGAAACGAGCGAGAGGTACAGCTTCAACTTAATTTAAGTTGTGACTCAGATCTCGTATTATCTTGGCTACGCTGATCGACTGCATTCTGTCGTCATATTTAAGTAAAATTTGAATGAACAGCCTCTCTCTTCGACGTACCTTGCATAATAGACACAGTGTATAATGCAGAAGTAATGGCAGTTATAATCTGCCTCCATTTACATTAAATCAGAAGCAGAACTGGACGTTGCTCCCGGCGCTGCCAGCCAAATCCCTCCGTAATCAGTTTGTTTTGGTTGATTCATGCGACCTCAACCTCGTTTTGAGACGGGATTGCGGAATTGTGATAAAGGTCCATTGAAACGTTGCCATAGTTTTTAATGGGCTTTCCCCTAGCGTCACTTATCTTCAGATATATTTTATGGTATTCTTGGTACCGTGCCATGCCTTAATTGTCATGCCTTGACATTCCTGGACATTCTTTGGTACCATGTTACACATTAACCCTAACATCCCCAATCCCATTCTCGGGTGCCCCCTGAGTCAGGACCAAAACTCAGAACAAGTGGAGTTTATATGAAATCCTCAAATATAATACTTGAGGGCTCACAGTAAACGTTCACGGTATTTGTGCTGTTTTTCCAAAGTTAGGGTTATGCTTAGACCCCCAAGCGTTCAAGAATTTGGCCGGGAAAACCTGCGTGGCAACCATCCCAAGCTGAATTGTGTGTACTTCGAATGCGACCTTTCGGTCTACTCGCACTAGTTAATATCGAGTGACGACGTTTGCACGATTTCGATTTCTAATGTAACTGGTGTCCGTTTTGCCCTTGGTACAGGCAGCGTGTTTCCAAAGGTCTCTAAAGTCGGGCTACCAAGGCGTTCAACTCCGAGTGAAAGTGGGAGAATATTGAATATTTGTATAGCTACTATTATTAGCAGGTCACTACAGAAAAGGTTTGATTTCCTACTTCGTCATGTATCACAACCTGAGAGGGGACAGCTTTATCTTTGTTTGCAGACTTACTTCTCTGTTGGAAAGCGTGCACCATCAGAGCACACAACAAAATTTCATCGGATCAGGAAGGGAAAGCCATTACGCCGGTGAGCTGGATAAAGCACCAGGAGGTTCTACATCGATACCTCATACTCTGTTACCTCACGACTTGGAGGATCCTCCTGGCCTGCTCGAAAAGGTCTGTTAACATTATTGATATTTCGTACATACCTGATATACGTCATTCTCGTTAAATCTCAGTACAAAGATTAACGACTCTCGAATCTTGGTACGGAAAGCTTATAGCATTGTAGATTAATGGTTCTTAGTGTTGCGAAGTGTGTTAAAATTTGTGTATAATGCGAACCACGATATTCGAGAGGTGCATTCTCAGTTGGAGACGCGGCTTCTATGTACGAGATGCAGCTTCGCAGTTGGAGATGTCGCTTCTTTGTTCGATTGTTGGATTGTCATTAGCATGGGTGCATGATAGTGGAGTTAAAGCCATTCCAAAGGGATCGAGAATTTCTTGTAATTGTTTTTACTTCGGTCGTATCCCAGGGTTAGTTTCTATTGCTGTCTAGGTATCTGTCTCTATCAAGAATGTGAGAATAGATATGCGTTTTATCCATCTTAAATGGAACTTCGTGAATACACCATCAGTGTATACAGTGTGCTTTCTATGTTAACACGTATCAAGTGGAAACGCACCCTGGACCTTATTTCATACTTGTAGGCACTTGCACAGCTATTTACCAGATGAGAAATTCTTCGTATGAGCAAATAAATAACTTTGATAATATTATGGTTTTATAGGTAGAATACTTGCTCCGAGAATGGGTACGCTTGTATCATCATGCTAGTGCTGGTCGTTACAGTGAAAAGGCCTTTCAGGCTTTCGTACCACAGGTAAGTATTTCCATGGTGCCTATTAGACGCATCGCTGTTACGTAATATTTATATTTCGAAGTACGTAATGCTGTTCATTGCATAGGAAAAGTTATCATTACTTGTAGGTGCATTACATCTACCTGTTTTTAGTTATAAAACAATTCAGGAGATAATAGAGGGTGTTGGGTGCTCACGGGACAGATGAAATCGGCTGTGAAAGCAATTCGAAATATCAGGATAAATCAGCTGAATGCATTATGAATCTTTTGCGATATTTTTGCCACACAGTCTACGATCATCAACAAAAGCCAAATAACTTTTTGTGAGTTGCATCGTAATCGAGTCTATATTCTAATTTGATAAGGGGTTCCCTGAACTGAAAGTATTCGTTATGGTATTTTAGTAAAAAAAATTGTCCGGATGATCACAGCTAGGAATGTATCACAGTCTACAGTAAGGTATTAGTGAAGCGCCCGTTACGTATGCAAAGCGCTTTAAAGGAAGAGGGTACCAGCGGGGAAGAGGAGGAGTTCGAAAGAACCGCAGTGGTGATTTAAATGGTCGGTAATAGGCGATGTATTGTCGCTTTATTTCTGAATTGCGTGACAGTGGAGGCGAGCTAAGTAAGATTGAAACTAACGAAATCCCAATTTGTAGGGACGTCGATTCCATTGACCGCCACAACAGGTATTACTGACTTTATGCAACTTAATTCAGAATCTTTGGAGTGGTTTTCCAAGTTACAAGCGCAAAGATAGGGTTTCCTACTGGTAACTCTTATCGTTATCATTGGCCTTAAGACCGTCATGCAAAGTACAAACAAATACAGGAAATCTTCGGCATTGTCTTCATTGATGCAGTTGAGTACTTTGTCTTGCCGAACCTTTGAAAATTCTGGCTATGCTCTTATTCGGGGCAGTGTTGATTATTGACTATGGGTTAGTTTGAAGTTTTACAGAATGCCTTGACCTGGATAGAGTAAATTAACGATCTCTATTCTGAAATTGATGAGTTGGCTTGATCCCGTTGCCTCTACAGTCACCTTGTTATCCTTGTTACGTAAATCAAAACATGTTTTGTATTTTAAAGTGCCAGGTTGCTGCAATCATTACAACATTATACCACGCGATTGCTCACCTTGCACATCTTGGGCTCCCGTGCAGGCCCAGAATTCCTCTCTGTTGTGGTGATTAACGAGAATTGATTTTATAAGGAGATTTCATTTCATCTCATTTCTTTAACTTCCAGTTACATCAATACGGAATACTCAAGACGGACGATCTTATTACCAGATTTTTCCGCCTCTGTACGGAGATGTGTGTGGAATTAACTTACAGGGCGCTCAATGAATACGTGAGTAAAATCTCCTGTAGAGAGCCACTATTATAGAAAGTTGGTGTATGAGTAAGGCCTCAAGGAGTATCGTAAAACGTAGGAAGTTACAGTATTTCAAGTCCATTAGTATACTTACAGGACTACTTAAATGTACGTTGGATTTAAACCTGACAATTATGGTACACACTTCAGTTGGCAGGTTTACGGAGTACGTGCCTTCAGTAGGCTCTGATTCCAAAGTTCCATTTAGATTAACATCTTGCTGCAAGAATTGCGCATAATAGCAACTGGTCAAGGACATTGGCGATATATCAGTAACGGGTTGTAGTTGGGGACATGCCGTGATATTTAAGAGATTTTGCTGAAGTTTCCCGAAATTTCAAGATATAATGGTGGCTAGTACTTTTCAACATATTCTTAAAACCCATTTGTCATTCATTGCATTCTTTGATGTCTTCGTCATACGTCGCTTCAAAAAGAGCTCACGATTGAGAATTGGCCCCCATTGCAACAGCTTGCTGTTTCTTTTTTGGTATTTATTCTGTTTATCTGCGTGAACTGCGTTCGTGTTATCTATTTCAAACGCAGCAGAAGGCATAATTACCATCAGAGTAAACTTACTTAGTATTTGTAATAGTGTTATAGTTTGCTTCCCAGTCTGCGGTATGTGATCCGTGGTACATGTTGAAGGAAAACTCCACTCTACGTCGAATTTTTCATTAGTTGCCTCTGAAATTGCGCGTGCGCGCTTTGTAGTTATGGAGTTTATTTCTTTGCGAATATGTATGTTTGGTAGTTATCAACCGTTAAAGTTTACGTTTTATTTCCAATGAGAGGGGAAGGGGGTGTTCACTTCCCTAAGTACTCCTCTGGAAATGTCTCGTATTTTGATGTTTCGGCGATGATATCAGTATTCTGATTTCTTGCAAATCGAACCATGAATATGGAAAATCAAAATGGAATACCGAAAGTTATGAATTTGTCTAGAGTTTGTAAAAATCGGTTATAATATATTTTGCTTTTCCAATCTTTTATTTTAGGCGCAGAACCCAAACATGGCTAGGACAAAATGCTTCCCTACCATTGATGCGTACTGTAGACTTATTGCATTACTTGTGAAGCATTCTGGTGATGCAGCTAACAGCATTACTAAAATTAATTTATTAAACCGGGTAAGGGCGTAATACGATCTATTATTGACATTTTGTTTGTATCGTATAGGGTCTAACTGACCTTCTTAAGTTAAGCGATTGATGGTCCAGCCCTCGGAATCCACCGAAAATCTCGGCGGCGATAAAGTGCCGTCGCAGGACCCAGAGGTGACGGCACTCGACGGCATTTTTTGAAAGGAAATTGTTCCTGGAGCTCATTTTGGGAAACGCTGTTTAATTCAGTATCATTTCTCCTGCATATTTCTTGAGATCAAAGACCGCATCATTCTCGGAACTCTAAACAGAGTACCCATCCGTCATGGTGATCATCCGAAGCGTACTGTGACCATAGTATAAACACTCAGGAAAGGGGTAATAAATCGCTTTGACTGAGGGTCTTTGGAGGATACGTGCATCTATATTCTTTTGTGTTGTTAGTTCATACTACCAATCCATATTATAAGGAATAGAGAAAGCTCACTTTGCCTATTAATACATGATATTGCAAGAAACTGAGACCGTGGCACGGGCAGTAAGACCTTTCGAATGCCGATTTTCAAGTAGGCAGCTTGTGTTTTTGGTATGCCCCCAAAACGCGTTCTTGGATATACATGCTAGACATCTTGTACAAAGCTCGGGAACATACTACTGAAAGATGGATACAGTTAGCGAACTTCACCTGGAAACTCTATAGACAGTAGGAAACTCAAAATAAAAAGTCACGTTATTGTTGAAAATAATATGTGATTATGAAAGCACGAGCGCAAGAATATGTTAACATTGGCATTTTACTTAAGGGTTGTATCATTAGTAGATAAAATTAAATCGTTTTAAGCAAAAGTCAATTAAAACACCATCAAATACGTTTATTAAATAGCATTTTACTGTGGCCATACACTTTATATTGCATTTCAAAGTTTTGGGCTGCAGTTAACATCTTTATTGCACTATATTTCACGGAAAGGTGTGTTGTCCTCGTAGAATCCAGCCATAAACCAGTTAAACTCAGCATCATCATACGACAGTACCATACGAACGCTGCAATCTTTCCGGTGACAGAACAATAGGCTCATTTTACAATTTTGCTATACCAGATACTCGTATTAAACTCTCAAATGAAGGTTCTCCAAAGTATTTTATTGGCTTGCAACGGGAAATAGGGTAAACGCCAAGCAATAAATATACAGGCCAAGATAACTTGCTGTTTTTTATACCTGTGTAATTTACTCTTTGCTTTACAGGTTCTTGGAATAGTCGAGGCAGTCCTTATGCAAGACCATGAAAGCAAACAAGGAGAATTCCATCAGCTGGCGTACCATCGCATTATAGTAATGCTTCTTCTTGAATTGAACGCCCCAGAGACAGTACTTGAAGCTATCAACTTCCAAATTCTATCCTGTTTCACCACTGTTCTGCACAATTTGAATCCTTTACGGGCACCAGGCTTTGCTTACGCTTGGCTCGAGTTAGTTGCTCATCGAACGCTGTGCTCCAAGTTGCTACTAAATTCTCCACAGCAGAAGGTTCGTACTCGTCTCATTAGTACTAGTACTTAATTATGCACGGCTCTGGTAGTGAGGAAACATTTTGGTGTATACATAATAATGGTAAAACAGATAGGCAATACGTTGACCAGGTAAAATAGACTATCTATCCTTTTTGGGCATTGTAAACTTCGAATGGAAATTGACGACAATGTAATATTAGTTAGTTTGTTAGACAGATCTTTGCAACCTCCACTTATCCCACTTACAACCTTTCAAATTGGACGAGTGGATTACACTAAGTTATTTCAGCGCATTTTCTGCTCGCTAGACGTGGGCCATAGGTAGACAAGAGAGCTGTAGGTAATTGTCAAAATTATGTAACAGTGTATTTACGGACGATCCCGGAACAAAGTACAAGAGTGACGCCAGAACTACAGTTTTTGAGTCTATACGTTTTATATGGATGTAACTAACTGTAGTTGATGAAGGTGGGATCTTTAGTACAAAGCCAAAAGGGAAAAGGAAAGAGACCCGTAAGAATTGGCATAAATTCATTTTGATAATTTACGTTAGTAATTCGTGCATACGCCTGTTTCAGGTGCCCTTGTTAATATACTCCGTCTTCAAAAAGTTTGATAGAGTACCGTATTAATTATCCGATGGCAGGCTTAAAGGATTATAGCAAGTCCAATTACATACTTTATGCAAGGGAGTTTTCCCCATCAAGATAGTAGAATTATACTGTTTTGTTTAGAGTGCAGACAGTGATTGCCAGACATTTAGAATGTTTCCTGGCAAATACTCATTGTTAACCGGATATACGTTTTGTTTATTTGTATTTTACCATATGGCGACCCCCTGCCTCCCCCAAATCTTGGGGTAGGTTGCCCCCCATACACACACACACACACACACACACGTTTAAAACACTTCAATTTGCACAATTAACTACGCAGCAATTAGGTCGTCTCATTTTTACTGTTTCATTTATACCATTTTAGGGCTGGGTGCTGTATCACCAACTCCTTATTGAGTTGTTCAAGTTCTTAGCACCGTTTCTGAGAAACGTGGAATTGGCCAGACAGACGCACTTGCTCTACAAGGTAATCTAATAACTGATACCTATTGTATATTAGGCATTTTTTAATGAACACACACAGTGCTATTTGTATACTCTTGCTGTATTCTTTTGACTTACGTAGTCTTGACATCAAATGTAGTGATAGGTCTGAAAATGGCTCAAGTGTATCCAGATATCTATAGGACTTAAGTATCATTTCACACCGGTCCTCTTTTCCCTTTGGAGGCAGTCGAAGGAGAGAGTTTGTGAATGGTTACAAAACATCACAGGAATACCTATAATGAGACACTAGATGCCACACAACCATGACATAAGTAAATCATGTTAGAACATATCATTAGTTTCTTGATTGTCGACTTTCAAGAGCTATGTTCTACTGCTTATATTTATTTCATGAAATGGCGTTACGTTTTGAAAGATATCCTGTGTTGCAAATGCTGCAACAAGGGGCATTTACCGCTCGTTAAGAAGTTAAAGACGTTCAGGTTCTCATTGTAAGCCAATACTTTAATTTGCGTTGTAGGGAACTCTCCGTGTCCTGCTGGTACTGCTGCACGATTTCCCAGAATTCCTCTGTGATTACCACTTTAGTTTTTGTGACGTCATTCCACCGAACTGCATCCAGATGAGAAACCTAATTCTGAGTGCCTTCCCAAGAAATATGAGGCTACCAGATCCGTTTACGCCAAATCTGAAGGTATGTCCACGCTGTGTTTCGTGTATGTATCCCATCGCCGACACGTTAAGGTTACTCCTTTATATGTTAGTCGGTATTAGGCCTGTTTACCTTGCTGTCTTTTGAATAACATCTGATAATTGTTAGGGCTGCGTTACCGGTAATGAAACCATTGTACTAAAACGAACAAATGTGGCAACGCCCCCAACTAATCTTGGCTTCCTTGAATATATTTCTTCTGTATTAGCCATGTGCTTGAGTAGAAATGAAATCGAAAAACTTGACAGTTTATTATCCAATACCGTTCTCATCAAGCAATCACGATTTTTGAGAAAGAATTAACGAAAATGCTGCAAGATTTTTAGACATACGAACAAGTGTTACTACTAGATTCAATTTCTCCAATTACTGTGCAGAGCCTAAATGCAATGCAGATGGATAGAGGAACGGCCCCCTGTGAGGATTAAGTAGAAATGGAGAGTGTTATCATCCTCTTACCATAATTCGGTTGGAGGAGGAATACATTAAGACAGCGCAGGTTCCTGCTTTGAATCTCGACAGCAGCATGTCTTCGTTTGTGCAGCAAACGAACTAATATATTGACTTACTACATATATGCAAGCAACTGAGTTTGCCAAATGAATTGGATTTCCTATTCAGAAACCTATTTTGCAACTAGTTGTTTGTTAAATTTGCGGGTCTGCTCTCCCTCCTTAATTCCTACACCCAAATCACCACTTTAAACTATCTCGCTGGATTTCTATTGACCCATGAAAGGGGCAAGGATCCCCTTAATCTTGGTGCGACATTGATTTCATGACGTTAATCCATACCTCAAGCTTGCGAAACTGCTTGCTAGTGTAATTTAGTATCGACGGGACTTGAGGTTGATTAGGAATTATGGCAGAATTGTGGTAGTATCCATGTTTTAGCAGTTGTAACATCTTGGTGGTTTGCAGCGAGGATTTGTAGGTTGGTTTCTGGTTGATTTTGAAAGCCTGATAACTGCAAAAAGTACATTCACCATTGAAATAATATATTTCTCTTACAGGTTGACCTTTTAACTGATATTGCTCATGCACCAAGGATTCTAACGAATTTCTCCGTCGCTATTCAACCATCAAGCTTCAAGAAGGTAAGGACTTTTTTTAAAAAAATTCTCGACAGTGATGATACAAATCAAAGTTGACTCTGTGTTGAGAAATGTTGTGAGACATCTTTTAGAAGTACTGTGCGGGTTCCCATCGGGTTCGAAGAAACGAATTCACGGGCCAATGTAAGTACGGCTTCGATTATATGTTGGCTCTACGTTTTGGTAATGTGCGTGATATAAAATGCGACTTGAAACAGCGTGCAAGTATCAGATAAAGATCTGGTGCAAAAGAAATGTCAAAGTGAAAAGGGGTGAATTCTTTGTAGAATTGTCAGCGATAAATGTACTGGGGTGGAACAAAGTATCCTGTTGATACAATCAATGAGTTTTGTAACGACTCTTTAGGTAGAGAACCACAAATCCTGATGAATTAATTAATCTTATTCTTGACTATTTTAGCAGAAATGGGAAATCGAGTTCTTCAGGAACGTCCCGACCTATTGCTGTTTGCTCATTTCACGTATTTTGTATCAAGTTGTTTTGGTATCGTCTCCGCACTTTTGAGTACTTCTGGATAACTGCTCGGGGTGGTACTCGCAAAAGTTAAACTGTTTAATTAATTCAAGGGAACATAGCAACGTGTACAGAGAGTTTCATCTCCTTTTCATACATTTTGACGTCATTGTAAGGTACTTGTTTACAGTCTATTTCATTTCTCAGGATCTTGACTCTTACTTGAAGACGCGGGCGCCCGTCACATTCTTATCGGAGTTGCGAAGTCATTTACAGGTAACTGTCGTTAAGACGTCTATGATAAAGAAGTCTGAGGTTGGCATCTGTCTATACCTTTTCTATCAATTAGTAGGAAAATTAGAAGCATCGTCTTGTCCAGCCTTATCCGTGCAGTGCCAGAAAAGTAGATGCTTAGTAGCAGTTGGTAACGTTTTATTCTTTTACATGATGCAAAGGTTGGATGCCGACCGCTCCTACCTTGTCTTGTGTACGCGACAAAGCCAGAAAAATAGGCCATTGTTTGTAACGTTACTCTGGAGTGCCGAATAAACGGGGAGGGCTGAGTAAACGGGGGGTTTTCATTACGGTCTAAACTTAATAAACGGGGATATACAAATAAACGAGGAGGTCTGAACTCCAGTGTCAATTTTGTATGAGTTTTAAATAAGGATGACACACATGAGGACAAAATCGTACTAATTGACTAACTAGCAACTGTTTCAGGGTCAAATGTTACATTGGAAATTATTCAAGTGTTTTCAGCCATCATTTACACTTTGAGTACTGGGAAAATTCCTTGAAATTAATAAACGAGGATTCCTAATAAGGGGTGGGGGGTTATAAATTTCAAAAAATTAATAAGCAGGGGGGTACGATTATTTGGCACTCGAGAGTACTTAAAATTGTAATTTTTGTCACTTCATTTAACTCACTTGCTGAATCAAGATCGAATTTGAAAAGATACTGGAGAAAAAACTGTCACCACTGGGACGCGAAGCCGTGACCCACGCATGTAGTATTTTTTCAAAACTGATGTTTCAAATCCACTCATACTGGTGATACTACCAAGATCTGTTGTCGAAATGCCATGGTTATCATAAGTACTTAGCCCGTCCTGGACTACATTTCCGGTTGCTGAATTTCATACTTGAATTTAGCACTCTGATGAAAACAGAGTAGCCCGAGTCAAAGGGTACATTGGACAGTTATTATTAGACATGGGTCTCGCTAAAGATTTGATTGCGTGGAAGAAGTATTGTATAACATTTTGTGTGTCCCAAAAGATTTTTCGCCGCTACGAAAAAGCTATTTTGCCAGTTGCTGAATTAAATACTTGAATTTAGCACTCTGATCAAGACCGAGTAGCCCAAGTAACAGGGCACAGTACATAATTAGATATGGCCCTCGCTAAAGATTTGATTGCGTGGAAGTACTGCACAACATATTTTTTGTCCCAAAATATTTTCCGTCACTACGAAAAAGCGTGATATCCTTCCCTTGACAGATTTGTCAGACCTCTGCCTGTGAGTTTATTAATCATAGCAGTAATCAGAATTGATGTCAAAACTTTTGGTAGTTCATTGACACGATTTTTCATAAGTATGGTGGGTTTTGGGTAAGATCTCGAAATACTTAATTGTTACACTGGGGCCAAAATTTGCATAACTGGCTGGTTATCGTTTGTACTATTTTGTTGATTTTTGAAATAGAATATACAGGGTTGTGACAACTGTTGTGAGATATGTATTTATTTCTCTGCTTTGGGATTCTGCTAAGATAAGGATTGATTAGCAATGACAGTTTACTGGGGAAAAACTTCTTTTCTCCAGTCGCATAAAATTTCTCGTTCATTCCTGATATATTAACATATTGTCTACTAAGTGCTAGATTGCTTGTTATTATAATGTGAGCTCTTTAAGTATAATAAACGGATACAGCAAACTCAGGCCGTTCTTACCAACAGATATGAACCTATGTGTTTGCATGTATCACACACAGGTAATTCTTTGTCGTAGGTATCACTTGATCCTGGTACTCGTGGATACAATGTTCCGCTTATGAATGCCTTGGTGTTGTACGTTGGTACCCAAGCGATTGCTTACATTCAAAGTAAGAGTGGGACGCCATCCATCTCCACCATTACTCATTCTTCACACATGGATATCTTCCAAAACCTTGCAGTTGATCTGGATACTGAAGGTAAGCAGGACTAATGAGAGAATTGTTACTCGAGATTTTAGGGATGCTGTTGTTTTTGGCCTCCCATGTAGGCATACACTTTTCCCAGTTATTATCATTATCGCCTGATTGGTTACCCGTAGTACTGCTGTGTATCTTCTGGGCAGATCATCAGTCATGAGCAGTAAGAATTAGTCCAGCTAAGCAATTGACCATGTAGTGAGTACCATTTTAGCAGTATTCAGCAAGCAGCAACTGCCGATAACCCTGGTTTTGCCTACAGTTATGGAGAATCGTCTCAGTACTTAATCTGCCAACAGGAATATACCCACCTGCACTTGCAATATCACTTCATCGCCGTAACGCTATTGTTGTTGCAAAGTTGTCGCCATTTTAAGTTTGACAAGAGTAATAGAATATTAACTTGTTTTTAGTAGCGTGGGTGACAGCAATCACCTCACGTAAATTCATTATCCTGAACAGTGTATTATAATACTCTTGTATCCTATAAACTCTTCATTGCTCTTCCTCTCTTAATTCCAATGATTATTTATAATCAGTGTCCTACTAAAACGCTTAGTGAAACGTATCTATTACTTTATGCAATTTTAAGTTTTGCAACACAAACGGACATTATGAGTATTGGAGCAGCTGCGTCTCCAGAGCACCTCACTTACGTAAGAAGATACTGTAGTGTATCTGGAGATTTTTAGCCCTTTCGTTCCTATGAACTTCTGAACTTCTTATGTTTTCCTTTTCTATTTTACAGGACGATACCTGTTCCTAAATGCCATTGCTAACCAGTTAAGGTATCCTAACAGTCATACCCATTACTTCAGCTGTACTTTGCTATATCTGTTTGCCGAAGCCAATTCAGAGGCAATTCAGGAACAGATAACGAGGTATGTTACTGTAAGATGACATCGGAAACTGTATTATGATTAAGTCTTAGATAACATTTATTAACTTACGCTCTTACGTGCAGAGCAAAGTGATCCGAAAAGCAGTTTGAATACCTTCCTCACGGTGTTAGGAAATCCGGGATTCTTATTAGCGTCAAAGTAGTTTGTTGACGAAAAGACTTCATTGGTGACATTTTGTCGTATAGGTTTTTCGTCAATTGAACTACTCACCCACCCCAGCGCACTGCACCGCCCCCCTCCCATATGTTATATCTTAATTTTTGGATCTTAATTACACCACTTACAGAGTCGTATTGGCACACTATGCCCAGATCAACCTGATGTCACCCCCCAATGTATTTGAAAATGAGACTAAAGTTGACGAAATTTAATGTGATAAGGGAGACTCTCAAAAGTATAGAATGCAAAGGACAGTACGCCGCTCTGTAACCAATATCATATATCAACGAAAATATATTGTATTTTTGGCTTGCATGCCCGTTTAATTAGAGACTAAATTTTTCATGTTGGAAGCGGTTCAGCCCATGTAGGTCTTTGCTTAAAGGATACTCCACTTTTATCCAACTGTTTGAGATCCAAATTTTCATGTACCTCATCTCATACTCCCTTATTTCCTAGGGTTCTCTTGGAACGTCTGATCGTAAATCGTCCTCACCCATGGGGCTTGCTGATTACGTTCATTGAGCTGATCAAGAACCACAATTACAAGTTTTGGAATCACGATTTCGTGCATTGTGCACCAGAAATAGAGAAGTAAGGCATTGTGTTTTCATATTCACGTTTTTGGGCCATGTTGTCTTAGTTGTAATCGGCTTCTTTGTATTATCTTTATATAGATATGTTTATGTTATTTTTGTATTAGAATTTTGTTTATCTTGTCTCTGTTTTGATCCATTTACTTACGCGATCTTTGTTATTGCGACTTATTTATGTTATCTTGTTATTAGCCACTTGTTTATATAATCTCTCTTATTATCAATTTAGTTATGTTTTCTTTGTTATTATTGACTTGTTTATGTTATCCAGGTTTTAAACGACTGGTTTATATTGTTGTTACGCTCTGTTTCGTAGTCATGGCCTTGTTGATAAGATGGATGGTCTGAAACCGGCAGTAGCATTAATAGTTGCTCCTGCGCCTGCTCAATGCAGTTCAATTTTTAATTGATAAGGGATACTATAATTACTGTAGCACGGCTACGTCTATAACCTGTCGTTTGGCCGTTTGTAGATAAGTGACGATAATAGAGCACATTGGCAGTGAATGCTGGGACTTCTGTAATCGATTTTATTAATTAGTTTACTTGTGTTGAATGGTGAATAGTCCTTATTTTCTCTCACTTTGAATACTTGTGGTTTAGTTTTGGGCAGCAAAGCAAAATGCCTCTTTTTCTTTAAACATTTGCTCTCCCAAGGGCCTTTTCAGTCAAGAAGTTGAAAAAAAATCATCGAAATAGATTTTCGCTGGAATAGTATGTAGAGAGCTGAAAATGTATCCTTCCAGTTTATAATGGGAGATGGCCGAGGATATTTTTACTAAACAGAGGTATTTGTAGGTTGCGGTCAGAAGGGGACGAACATAACATATCTTAGTTAAATTGATTT
This sequence comes from Alatinidae sp. Z8VKAUB7J3, assembly GCA_010016025.2. Lineage (NCBI taxonomy): Eukaryota > Metazoa > Cnidaria > Cubozoa > Carybdeida > Alatinidae > Alatinidae sp. Z8VKAUB7J3. Next base: position 13,048 of record JAAAKM020000308.1, on the reverse strand, counting down.
TTTACCTCTTGTGTCTTCTAGTACATAGGCAAGTAGATATACGTTATTCCCAATTACACGGGTTTTTTATAAGCAACTCCATTTTCGGGGTCGGGCTTCGAGTTACTTAGCAATTTTCCAAAATCAGGCCTGGAGTTGCTAGGTATCATCATCATCATCCGGTGCCCTGCTTAATAGCGTTGGCGATCATGGCTTTCCACACATCTCTATTGTAAGTGATTCGTATCAGTTCCGTTGTTGAGCTCACATCCATCCAGGCAGCCAGACTGTCGGTGATTTTCTCTCTCATCATGAAATATGATTCCACAAATTAATGCTCCGTCAGGTTTTATGTTGCGTACGTGAAGAATTCAAATGTTGTTTTTTTGCGTATTGATTATAATGCCTATTAATTTACTTCAACCTGGTCAGAGTGTTTGAAGATAATAATTCTTATGTGCGAAATTAACTTTCACATGGATGAGTATTTTATGCCTTCATAAATCTTCAATCCGACCATTATGGAGTGTTATCGTGGCAGCAGAATTTTGGAAATTCAGTATCGCTCTACAGTTTTACTAACTTATTTGTTACGCGTTCCACGTTTCTGTAGGGTCGCTTGTCCTGCAAAATGCTAAGGACTACGAGTGAAAACTATGCACTAACGCCTTCCTTCCCAAATACACAAAAATCAAGTTTTTTGACGGGGTATTGTTGCCAAATTTGTTGAGATGCTCCGTCCTCCCGTATGAATGTTCTTGACCGAATCAAACGTCGAGTCTCCAATTTGATGAGCCCTGAGTTTTCTGTAACCCTTGAAACCCTTCCTCACACCCATCATTGGGATGTGGTATCTCTTGCCTCTTCTACAAGTGCTTTCATTGTCGGTGTCGCCAGGAGCTCTCTCTTCTAGTGCCATTTTTAAGCACTGTCCCTCGTGCTTCTTGTACATCATCAAAGGTTCGTGGACTCGCTGTCAGCTTTCCTAAGTACTGGACTTCCACTGGCAGCATGAGTTTCTTTCTCCACGGAGTAAGAGTCTCTTCCTTCTTAATGCTTGCTTGGAGAGCGTAACCGTAATCGGTTCAAGGTTCTTAGCAATAGGTGTCTTTTAGTCAGGTCTTCCAAATAGATTACCTGCTACGCACTCATTTTCATCAGCTCTTAACTCTTCAGTTGCATTTCAGCCTTGTTATTAGCCATCTCCATAAAAGGAGTTCCTCATAATGTTGATTGATAATGTTTTTTGATTGTGACCACCACTAATTTTTTCTGGTTTCAATTTGTAGACTCTTCGAGTCCGTTGCTAGAAGCTGTATGCAGCAGAAACATCCATCTGGACGAAATGGCAGTGAAACACAAGAGTGATCATGATGAAAGATATCTCACTTTCCAATTGATTCCTTTAACTTTTGTATCTATAAAACTCTTCGAAAAAGACGAACATAGTTTCGAACTGATTGTAGTTAAAATTGGCCGCTTGAGAATTGGAAAATTGAAGTTGGGAACTATTTTAAACTATAGTTTACGTTATTTGTTGCGTTTGTAGGATTGTAGTGTTTACGCTGGGCGATTTTTAGGAAATATGATGATGAGCGGAATTTTTTTCTCTCTACTGCCTTCATATCTTTGTTTTTAAAGTGTGTTTAATATCTTAAACCACATTGCCTTGATTTGTGATACCACTGCAAGGGCTGCCATTGTGTTTGGATGCAAAGTCGAATGCAAAGCAGCTGCCTGATTTGTAATTCATCGTGACTTGATACATCAGTTCCATTTTATCATCACTCCAAATATGGCATTCAAATTCGCTTCTCTCATTTTTCTTCATGTTCCGTTCCGTCTAATATGTGAACAGTGGTGCCATGCACGGCCCCTCTGCTTATCAGCGGGCTAAACTGCGAGATTGCCATGCAAAGGGCTTCTCGGCCTTTTGGCAAGGAATGGATGTAGTATCAGTTCCCATTGATGACAGATTCTTTCCATGATCCGCGAGACGCGGTCCTACTGGGCAGTTGAGCCTGCCTCATGGCTTGCTTTTCTGGTCAGTAGCCAAAATTGAGGTGCGCCATAGAACACCCCAGCTGCCCTTTATTTATTAGTTAGCCTGTTTGGTGGGTTTTCTGTTTGTTTAGGGTAGTTTCAATGTCGGGCCCACTTCACATCAGGGGTCTTTGATTGAGAGACTGCTCAAGTAAAATTAGTAGTCGATTACACCTAACATAACGACTTTTCGTACCCTACGTACATGCAGACATGTTGTATATTTACATGAAAGCGCTCATTTTTTTACTTAATAGTTTATGGCGCAAAGACACTTTTCATAGAATTAACAAATCTCTAAATGAGAACCAGCCCCCCGTTATTTAGGCAACTTTCCCCCCAGTTTTATCATGACTTGTTTGACTTGTTTGACTTGTTTCAAATTTGAACATCCTGATTCCAGGATCACGCGGATTCCCCCCTGGCAAATTGCCCCCGGACTATTACCCCAGTGCATATTGCCCCTCCCCGACTATTGCTATATGTTGTGCAATAAGGTGAAGTTCCATAGAGGACCTTATATAACAATATATGCAACAAGTATAGGAATATCACATCTTTAGATGAATTTTGTACCAACAGTGAATTAAGAGTTATATTTTGGATGTCTGGAGGATAATTTTTAGTCATAATGCTCAAAATAAATAAAAACAGGTGGATTATAAGTAAGAAACCATTTCGGTAGTTTTAAAACTCGTACATGTTGGAAATATTTTTCTGAAAATCTTAAATATTTTGCCTAAATACAACGTTTACGTGCAGAAATACCCCAGAGATACTAAAAAACCTTAAAAAATCAAAATGTAATTCAAAAAGTATGTTTTGAGGCCTTTTTACAAAATTTTTAAAATTTTTGAATATTGCGCAACATTTCATGGCCATAGATGACGTCATTCACAACAAATTATTGCTTTTGCAATTTGTTGGAAAAGAGCTAAACTATAAACGCACCAAACATCTTTGTAATAGCATTAGCCGAAATAAAGTTATAATGTGTCAAATTGCCGCGGGCCTTCTAGCCCCTCCCTCCCCCGATGTATGAGAAGGGCCAAAAGCCCATGTAAGGTAGGGTTAAAGCTAGGGCCAGTGTGTACACTGCAGATCTCAACCCTACTTTGTAGCTTTCTTTTATAGCCTTGACAATATTTCGCCACTTGTTGGGAATTACAACATAAATATGCCTATTTCAATAATTCACTCTTAAATAATGTTTTTCAGCTGGCCGAATTTCGTTTGTCATTGAGGTCAGAAATCAAAAGTCAATTTCAGGCGGAAGGGTATTCCTTAATTAAGCGATAATAGCCATAATATTTCGGCATCCTAACCATTAATGTAGCGAAGTGTATCTCGAAAAAATCTGTATCTACGACACACTGACTGAGAAATATCGGGAAGATGTTCTACTTTCAGTATTGAAGTAACTTTACATAATAAATAAATTCATTTAGGTACCATGAGGAGCTAAGGGCCTAGATTTCATGGAGCAACTTCCCATCCACCAACTAGCATCCCCGCGGTTTAGAATGCCATAATCGTCAACCTTGGGGGCGATTGTCCGGGGCAATATGCACAGTGGACAATTGTCCAGGTGGTAATAAGCCGGGGGTGTGATCGTCCGGGGGGTTGTCTAGGGGGCAATAGTCCGGGGAGGGGCAACATACACTGGGGGTAATGGTCGAGGGGGCAATTCGCTGGGATGCAATCGTCCGGGGGGAATCCGCCTAGACCCGCTGATTCCCTACCCTGGTAATCGGTAGCGAAGCTACTTCCGGTTTGAAAAGCTGTTACTTGTATTTTTGAGAGTGGTAGTTCAATAATTCTGAGTAGCAGTGATAGATCCACACAGGCCCGTCACCATGGGCGGGCATGAGGGGGGCACTGCGCCCCACATTTTGATTTTGCCTCCCACAAATGATTTTGAAAATTTTCTCTTTTGCAAATGATGAATATGGTTGCATAGAAAAGCTAATAACGAAAGTACGATAAAATAATTGTATAAAAGATAAAACAACTTATTTAAAATATTAAGTAAGAAGGATTTTCATTACTTACAATACGACTGTTCTGATCTGAAATTCAAAGACCGGTCAAAGCCGGGTTCAACGAAGTTGGAGTCACAGATTTGTTACAGCAATAGCTGCAGAAGATGAGGTTACTTTTAAATCCATCTTTGATGCAACAAACAAG
>JAAAKM020000307.1:16373-27020 GCA_010016025.2 Alatinidae sp. Z8VKAUB7J3 | reverse complement strand
CACACACTTGCTTTTGGAAATATTGATATGTAAAAACTGATATTTGAAGTATGTTGGTTTAAGTATTTCCAAAGTTCTGAAGTTCTCCTCCAGACGTATTAATAATGGAAAGATCATCAGCATAACTAAGGTTTGATAAAGAATGTTCACTCATTAGCTACAACAATAACATTTCTTTCCAGCTTGTAGTATAAGTATTGTTATAACTATGCAGAAGAGTGGGACACATACGACAAAGTTGTGCTGCTTACAAGATCTCGTTACAGCATGTGGTAGCTATGTCACTTTTGATGAATGTTATTGAGTTGTCATTCGTTTTTTAAGAAGGTTGTGTATTTTTGTGCCAGGTACATGGGTAGCTACCAAATTTTGTTCAGTCAGTAAATGTGTATTGGATTATCAAATTTAAATGATTTTTCAGATATATGTTTACGACTAAATCATGTTAAATGGTGCTTCTTCCAGGTTGGCATGCAACCTTTGTTAGAGGGAACAAGGTATAACATTCACCTCAACTCTAGCAGAGCTATTGCTCACAAAAGGCATAGAAATGTGACTTAATGGGCATATGGGGCGGCATTTCCCACGCTTAAGTCTACCGACAACACAATGTGCTTGCCTGCACATATGCAGTGTTTTACCTGTTGTCAGAATGCAATTAAATAAATATGAAAGGGTTTTCATTACTGATCTGCTTCCGGCTTTTGTTTTTCTGAGTAGATGCAATCTAGTTCTGTATTTTTCCCATTCTTTTAATTTAAACTGCGAAATATTACTTCGCTTATTGAAATGACCCGGATGTGATCCGAAGTTGTGTCGTCAATAGAAATTGCTTTTGATTTGTCATAGTACAATTTGTTATTCAGTTTTGCCCATTTTAAGATATCATCTATGTTTTCTAAAATACTACCATTGGAATCTTTGGTACCCCAGTTTAATTACTTGGGCTTTGCATTTAGTTTCTTTAGGCCAGCATAGTGCATTCCGTAGGGAACCCAGTCCCTGGATAGTGTTACTACCATGTTTAAGTTTCGCTATTTTTCTCAATGCTGAAAGGTAAATTTGATCAATATCGACGTATTTGGACATGGGCACTTATAAACATCGCCGCATCTTTTTTTACCCTCGATCACTTGATCGTTTGTAACTTTTTTCTCGTCTACAGTTGATGACTCACCAATGGTATCTTAATGACAAAGACCTTTTAGATTTTCAACGAGTATTAATTTACGGGATACTGCAGTCAGAGCGTATGAACAATATTGTAAATTGGTTAACTGTGAATATTTAGACTAGCTAAGCATACCATGAAGGGCATAGTGGCTTTTGATGAATATATTTTCTTTACGTTACTCTACTGAGCAAGTGGCCGGTTGTACTCACTTTACTTCCAGAGCTAACACTACAGATATAATGAAGTGGTTGCTGTTTGCCAGACCAACACGAAGATATTATCGCAATCCCTTGATAAGGCTATCAGATGTCCCGCAGATACCGACAAATCAAGTAAAAAAGAATGACAGAGCCAAAATTACGGCTCGCCAGGTTAGTAGAGACTAGTGATCTCGAGTGGAGATAATTCAGAAATATATGGTAATATTCCCTTTTACTTCTTTAATGCCAAGACATTAAACTTATTAAACTTTTTTAACACATAGTTGTGAGTTTTTGGAGACGACTTATTTATCTCTACTTGTCTCACAGACACAAGTAAGGGAAACGGTGTGAGCTGCCACTTTACGAAGAAGTTTGATGCTGAATGCGAATTGATCTTACCAGTGACGAGAATGGAGTAGATCATCTTTCCTCCATGGTTACTTTTACCGTATACAAATTGTTTTTCACTACGATTATACATCCACCTAGTCTTCCCTGTAAATATTTCTAGCAATTCAACGCTTTTGTACAATCATCTTTGAATGAAGAATTTCTGCTCTAGCATCCCGCGGCAAATATACTCTTGTATTCGAGATTCAAATCAAAGCGACGGTATTGTTTTGCTTTGGCATTGCCATTGCTAGAGTGCCTAGAATCCGCGCATGAGTCGAGGAAACCAAAGACAGATTGATCGACCGTCTGTACTGACATAAAAATGTGGCCCCTAAAAGGGCCTCGTGTATCTGAATATATTTTGCCTTCAATTTCCGCAGGCTCGAGTCTTAGCCTTCTGTAACTACACCTCTTTATTATCAGTAAGTGGTGATAGAGAAAGTGGCAATCGGACTTTGAAATTTGAAGAGTGTAGCGATGAACAATTCCACGAGGGAAAGGTCAATCGCTAGAGGTGAATGGATGTGGTAGTGACCCTTTGTAGCATAGTTGAGCAACTACCTGATCGCTGCTTTGAATAGATTAATATGATTCAGAGCTGACCATATTACATGGATACTTTCCTTATGGGCAAGTGCACCAGTTTTCTCAAATAACAAGATCTATTAGTTCTTCTTGACGATTAGGAAAGTAAAAGGTGTTTTAATTTATGCTGACGCCATTAATGTAAGTTCTTACGCTTCATTCGCCATTGCGAAAAAGCAATTGCGTGTACTGCTAAGAAATAAGCGCTTCCGGTACACGCACTCTGGAAAATTATTCAAACTGTATCTAACTGTCAGAAAACATGCAAGCACTTTGGGACAACGACTCGTAGTCCTTGTGTCTTCCAAGGCTGTAGCGGTTAAAACAACATATCACCTAGTGCTTCGTTTACGTTAATTCGATAATTTATTAAGTTATTTGTGTGAGTACAACGATAAAAAGAACAATAATCGAGTATCAATACCAATTTATTCCGAATGGTTCTTACATAATTCCAACAATTGCTTATCTAGAAAGGCATCAGAACGACAACAAAAAGTACAGAAAATTTGGTCTGAAATATTCTCATCCAAATTACACGGTAACAAGAAAGCATCATAGAAACATCTTTCAGTGTTTAACTAGGGTAAGGTGAAAAGGCAATTTTTTGATAAAAAAATTCCCAAAGCTACATACCAATTAATTTCAAGTTACAAATAACTAGACTAGTCATAGGATCGTGACACATTAGGGTGGGGTTTTTTTTGTCCTATCGAGAACTTTGACACAATTACTATCATTAGTAGGAAGTAACTTATTTTCCTAATTGTTCTTTACTGATAAAAAACAAGTAGGTCAAAATATACTTGATAGTTGGACGTTGACTGAGACACTTAAATAGTGAGCAAATATTTCTTTCTTAGGACCTTCATCTTGACAGGTCATCTAAAATAAGCCCATCCGTTACCAACACCTACAACCTCCACTTATTACACTTTTCACCTACCCATTGAACACTGAAGACCCCCTCTAAAATGGGGACTAATAAAGCAATTTACAGTATACAATAGAAAACAAAGACTGCGAGACACAGTAAAACCATGTCTAGTTTTGAATATCTACAACACAAGTTGCTAAACAAATTGTCAAGGTTGAAATTATAGGGCACAACTCTAAAATAATGTGAAAAGGGAGCATCTTGAACGTGATACTCAACCATTGCCGAATTCCGTCATTTTCATGTTTTTAAGAGTGGGTTAGTATTACCTACAACCTGGAATACTAAATGATTCATAACCAGCACTAGTTCCTCTTTTACTGCAGCTGCACAATCTTATCAAGATTTGTTTAGGTACAACGATTTCTAAATAATGACAGTTTTGAAAACAGCATTGTTAAACTAACCAGTAAAGTTACTTGGTTGCTTGTGAGTAGGTTCATCGTTTGCAACTGTTCTGACCTGTAAAACATTCTTCTCCTTAGACTCACTCATTTAAGTCGATCAAGTCAATTGAGAACCTCAGGAACACTAACGGAAGGGATTACCAATCCGTTTTGGTAATCTATACTTCTTACATGTTTAATGTTTAAAACTTACGGGGTAATAGAAACCAACTGTTTCTACAGGGACACTTTTCTCATTTAATCAAAGTCTTCGGCCTTTCTCAAATTTCTTAGAGTGTGCTCATATTCTACCTTGACAAAGGTTTATTACGGACACTAAAAGCTATTACCATCCATATTAGCGTATTGTTGAAAACTCGACGAACTGCCAAAAATTCCAAACTTTTCACATGAGGGGAATTAATCATAAACAAATACTGATAAAATTCATCATTAAAAGTTAAACATAGTCGAAACAACTCAGTATAAACGGCGTAAAATAACGTGATAAAATATACTAATAATACTAACGGGTACCAAAATAAGACACGCAATGGTGAAACACTCAAAATAACCGAGAAAAAAAGACAACTACCAAAACTATGTTATTTATTACAAAACATAGGCCTTTGAAAACCCTCGTCAAAATTCCCTTTACAAAGATAAAATGTATAATACTAAAACGGCAAACATATTAACACACCAGCCAGCCAAATTGCATACGAAAACTGGCTACGTAAGAGAAAAAATAAATTCCCCGATTTACTAATCTTCCGAGAAATGTTTTGAACAAAAAGGACAAGAGAGAAACCTATCCAAAGGACCCTCACTTTACTCGTCAAACTTCTTCAAATTTGGCCCTCGCAAAATGATTACAAAACCTTTCATTAAATGAACATTTCAAAAGCCAACATAAAAGAAAGCAATTTCAAGAAACAACTCAAAACCCTGTCAGAGCAGGTCTATGTTTTACATATTGGAATATTTGATGCGAGAAACACCACGTAACTGCTTGATTGATGCACCCAAATGGAAACACACAAGCAAAGTGAATAAATATTAGAACATGGGAGAAAAGACCTGCATCAGACGAAAAACAATGCTACAAGTTAGTTCTCAGTCGCTATGCAGGGAAGAAGCTCACGAAATCTATGAGCCCATATATATTAATGTATGAATTAAAAGGAGCGTAAAAAAGCTACAAAATTATATCTCATTACCATGGCAACAAGTGTATTTAACCTTAAAGTAGAAACAAAATCTCCTTTGAATTTATACAAACCATTTTCAAGGTGAAGTCTAAAACCTTTAAAGGGTAGACATAGCAAGCAACAACATACATGAAAACCACGACAACAACCAAGTTGAGTGACCTTGGCACAGCTATAACCAACTGCATATTTGAACAAGCAGTATTCTTCCAAATAATATTCTTTAATGTTAAACATCATCGTACTGCAGATGGAAACCACGTTTACAATACGAATGCAATATACTTGGTAAAATGTCATGGCTCTCATTATCTAAAAGACCTTACTGTGCTAATTTTACGATACGAACTCGTAAAAGGGACAAAATACACACAACTGCTGCTGCATTAAAGTCATAAACACCTCTTTAAATCACATTCTATACTTTATTTGTGACTTAGCATTACCAAAACCTGCGCACTGCGATAAAATTCAATAATGTAATATTCATTCAAAGCTCTGCAAACTAGATCCATCAATTCTTAAAAACCTCAAGCAAAAGTATGAAGACTAAGTTATGAAAAACTGTAACTGCCATCAATACATAAATTGTACCAATACACGTAGGAATGCAAAATGCTCTCTGTTCTTTTGGTAGTCCTGCAAATATCAATTTCGAAACTCTGAACTTCATTACCAGGTCAAGGCTGTCCAGTGATATATTTATTTTATAAGTTGATTAGTCTGTAATGCCTTTTTGCCGGTCGAAGTAGTAGGGCGTATGTTATAGTAAGTAACCAGGTTACAAGGGCATTCTTCTTATCTGATACGTCTGACCAGCATCCCATCATTGACACAATCGAAAATAAGATTTAGCTACTAACAGATACACCCTTGTACACCAGCACATACAGGTCATTCATATTTTAGCAATATGTACAATGATTGCAATAACAAAAATCAGAAAAGATCACACGATGAACTAGAAAGATTATATTACTATTTCAAAGGATACCTAACACCGTCCATTAAATATCTGCTTTAGTTTCGGCCTGTAATATTTTCACGATATATTAATTGCTTCCTAATTCAGTAACAGATTACTTACGTAACATTTGTTTAATGATAAATCAGCCTAGAAAGAATTATCTAATAAATACCTCAACTTTACAATTTTTACAGTACAGTTCCACCTTTCAACGCTGTGAGTGAACTGAAGTTTGAAGGTGTGTACTCACTTATGTTGGGTATCCACAAAATATGCTCCTCTGATAGTAAATGTTCCACTAACTGCAAACGATTTTTAGGCACTTCATAATGAACACCAATATAATTAGGATAATTTCTGAGAGGAGCAGTTACTTAAATTTCAGAATGATGTCTATTGTATGGCACTTGAAAATATGAAATATATTCTCTACGTTAAGGATTTGACGAGATTTCATGGCACTGTTCGTATCTAGAACGTACCTTAAAAACTCACAGACCGCTTTAATCAAGAGGCGTGGTCTGCGATATCTGTCTTAAACTAGGATACTACTAGGTGACATTTTGAGGGATTTACGTGAAATTTTCTGTTAAGTAAATAGAACGATGCTTACTAACAAATTCAATAATTTGTGGTATAATCAGTAATATCACCAATATTTTAATAACTTTTAAATACGTAACTTTCAAGCGGGTTGTAAAGGGATGCATAACTGTTGAGGTAGTTGAACAACTAATACATGCCAAGACCACAAAAATTATTTCTGCTCATGTATAACATGAACTGTTTACCATCTAAAGCTCATAGGTGGCTGCCGTGGCCTATCGCCGCCCTCTTTAACAAGGGGCTTATGAAATTCTCTTCCAGGTCTTGAATGGATAATTGCCCAGCATTGCTCACAGTAGTATTGGAGACAAGTGATATTGGAGCAAAAGAAAGGAGCAAATTTTCCATTGCATCTCACTCCATGGCATTCATCACACATTTGATCATCAAGAACATAAGGCTTTACTTCAACCTGTGAAAGCAACAATAGAAAGATCAATGCAGCACTCTAAAACGCAAAGATTTTATGTTATCAAAGAGTTATAAAAGCAAAGTGCTTTTACATTTATGCCTTATTCGATTCCAAAATATTGCTTTCTTTTAATTGTTACTAGAATCTTAATCATAGCAGAGATAAATTAAATCTACTGCAAAAAGAATGATATCATTTAAGACATTAACCAGTTACGTAGATATATTCTGTCTCCAATATACTAGTGGAAAGTTTACCCTCAAATGCATAAATCTGACGCGTATTATTTCCCACAGACTTCAGTTTCTGTAGATCGTCTCGAAGGATATAATTCCGATATATTTGTTAAAACAAAATTGAGATATCTTTTCTAAAACACTTTATGATAATCTGCTATTATCACCTTAAAGTAGTTTGCGCGGCACTTGTATACAAACTAAAGTGTAAACAATTTTCAGCAGGTACCGAGAAGCCTAAATGCAAGGGGGCGTCAATCCCTCGCCTAAGTGATTTTATGAAGTTATTTGTCCTTGGTGTCTTTCAAAGGTTAAGAACATACTGTTATGTGAGCTATATTAGTTACCAAGTCTTACCCTTTTGTCTATGTCTCCATGTTGAAGCTGGATAAATCTTGCACTTATAGCAGCAATGTAACTCTGTTGGTTTGAAAATGCAACCCTTCCTGCACCTAGAGTAGAAAAAATGCAGTTGTTCTTATAGTCACGTATACCGCTTTAACGAAAAGGGCATCTTGGACATTCACAGATCGTACAAGGACTCGACAAGCGCCTGACCATGTTATACAAAGATGCCTAGAGAAACGGGAATTCAGTGGGAGAACATGTTCTTTCATTTGTAAGTTTGTGCTGTAGACAATAAATTCGTCTGGTTAATCTAAACGTTTGCCAACCGTTTGGATATGTTTTGAGAAAAAGAACATTTTAAAGATGATCATAAGAAGTTGTCTAATGAGAGTACGAAGACCGTTGTACTCAGACTAGCCTAAAATCTCTACCAGAATTAATTATTCGATGTTTAAAGGGCTTGGGGCAGAGTGAGGAAGCTGGTTTACAGTGGTCAGGTGGGTGTAAAGTAAAACGATATTTGAAGGAAGTGGCAAAACTTTCTCTTCTGACTTTATATTTCAGAAGAAACTTCTTCAACAAGCGTCATTTTTGCGAAATCAAAATCAGTGAGTGGGTTTCCATTTACGAGTTATAAAACAAATGAATGCAAAAATAATAGTCTGTGTAAGCACGTGGGAGATGTTCTCTCTTTTTTAAATATAAAATGTTTGTTTATGATATTCTGAGCACGTTGAAATATTTTCACAAAGGATGCTTAGCACCTCCCCAACCCCCTTCCCCCTTTACTTTATATTATTCTTTTTGTCTTACAAAATTCTGCTTACACGATCTTCTACCGGGGTCGGAGGTAATCGATGTAGCAGACAATGATACATGGGAAACTAGAAGTGCTAGTACTACCTTTAGGATATTTCAGTTCTGGGTCAACATCAATTCCAGCGTAGCAAACGCCTCCATACAGTCTATCCATTATCATGGCCAGCTCCACTATGAAAAATAAATAAATAAAGATTAGTTAAATAAGAAATAGAAGGGGCTCAAACAGTAAAACATCAAGGGACTCTTGACAAATATATTTATCTCAAACATGAAACCAAAGGGGGCATAATTAACTTTGGAGGCCGCAAATGTGCCGTATAAAACAATAACGAAACATAAACCTCTGAAAGTGTTAGAATGTTCGTGTTCATATTTCCTAAATAATATAAATTGCTGCTGAAATGATAACAAGTAATTTTACTTCATCAAGGTACTCATCGGGCAAATTACTCGCACAACTTTATGAAGGTTCTATGCAAATCTCTCTAGTGGGTAATATAAGATTTTACTCTTAAAAATTTAAATCTAAGCTGCAAGTATAAGAATGTCTTTATTTTAAGTCTTCTTTGCTCAACCTTACTGATATTGATAATAAAAAAACGAAATATTCTCCGAAATGAAGTTTAAGATTAAAAAGATAGCACGAAAATGTTTAATGTACAGCATCTTAAAATTACTTCGTCACTTATATCGAAGAAGCAAGAACTTGAAGTTCAGTGGTAACCGACAGTAGAAGTTAACACTTGTTCCCACCCAATGTTGTGAGGATATCTGTTTATTTCCTACGTTAAACTGTTAATGTAAGGTCTTCGTGACGGAGAGAAACAAGAAGTCTAGCACTCATAATTACATTACAGTTCAGTTCATAAATCTAGTATGCTTTTTTACATGTCTTACAGACCATGAGGTTGAAAAACGCGATTAGATTGTTAAAGAATTCAAACTGTTACAATGTGCTGAGAGTTTTCAAAAGGATAAACTAGATTTACGTTATTTTAAAATCTGCAGAAAGGCTGTTTATAAAAGTTATCAGTGTCTACTAACCTGCCCTCAATGGCCGAGGTACACCTCCTACAAATATTGTCTTTCTAGGATCAAGTGGTTGAGATCCATCCATAACAAAGTCAGCATCCCCTAAATTCCACGGACGTATTTGTACCTACATTGTAAAATATGAAAAAGCTCTCTTTAAATGAGTTCACTATTGAGGAATACCTAAAATACCAGCTCGACCCAAACAGTTACTCAACTATTTGTACGTACACCACCCATACAAGCTGTATTTAAAAATACAGTGATGATCTAAAGGAAAAATTTCTCTTACAAAAGTAAACTACTTAGCATAGTGGGATTCGTTTATTAATCAAGTTGAAAGTGATTATTTTTGTTATGCTCCATCACTCCAACTTGGTATCTAGCCTGTTAGCTACTACCAAGGCATCAATGTACTTGCGCACCACAGAATCTTAAACAATGGCCAGTAACTGTAATTAGGTTCACCAAGATTAGGGAGATATATATCGACGAGTACGAGTACGAGATTCCTACTGCACACACCTGCGCACTTCCTGTAGGGATTCATCTTTGAAACTCGTCCTCAGCGACTCGTTCAGGACGAATTTTAATGAAAATCTCGTTCTCGCCAAGACAAGTTTTTATATCAGTTTAGGCGCTCTAAAATCGATAGGAAATGTCTTTGCATGAATTACAGGGACTATAACTAGTTCATTTGCTGTGAATGGATCAAATTTGGAAACGTTTAGAGCCAAAAGTGAACACGTTTTATCGAGATATGTCGCTTTGAGCTCAGTTAAACAACAGCGATAGCAGCAATTCAAGAGAGCATACAAATTCTTTGAGACGTTTTAGAGATATATAGAAACATGTGATCGAGAAAACACTGATTTACGTTGTCTGCATACAATGATTAGGAAATCGAGGTAAAAGTACAATAATTTTATCTTTATAGTTATTGACGAGCCCAAGGATTCTCTTGGCCTTCTAGGTTACCTGGTGTACCGATGAAAAGAAGTACGATGGGTCTACTTTAGATCTCCCTGATTTGCTGAACTAGCTATTATTGCAACGAAAGATGTGTGTTTGATTTCGACGATGTAATTACGATTATAACCGATGCTAGGGTAAACATGAATTAGCCTAAAGCTGCTGTCATCCCTCAGCCGAGTCTCTTTGGGTGCACGAATTACGTTGCTAGTGATTTGCACTTCCATAATTCCGCAAAGAAATGATAATATAGGCTATTTGTTACATTTACAACACTGAAATATACTCCAGTCATCTGAAAACTGTTTAGTCAGGCAGTTAATAATAGTACTTGAACTCTTTGTTGATCTAAACACCTATTAC
>JAAAKM020000307.1:0-14136 GCA_010016025.2 Alatinidae sp. Z8VKAUB7J3 | reverse complement strand
TAAGTAGGTGTTCACCTATATCTCGTTGTCCTACAGTAGTACACATATGATATAAAAGACTTGCAGATTCTTGACTTATCTTCTATGAGAGTTTACTTTTAGTAACTATGCAGCACTACATGGGCAATCAAGAATTCAAGGTGCAACTTATTACCTTCATGCCCCCTACAGTTTCCGGTTACGTCTGGTATCAAACATGTGACCTCCTATATATGAGGTCATGTAACCAATACTCTACCTCTTATGTTCACAGACTATACAATTATAATTAGAAGTACTTATTAAGGTACTAGTGTTTAATTCTGTAATTTCTCTTGGATCTGGTAATTATTTGAAATAGCCCCAAATATAATTACCTTTTGGTGGAAAATACGATTTACTCTCGGCTTTGTGTGGCCAGTCCACAGACAGATGTCCAAAGCGGCAAAAACTTGCGTGGATCTCATCTAGTAATAGAAAAATGAGATGGCTAATTAAATATCATGTCAATAGTATAGAGAGGAAATGTGTTCCATGAAAGGACAACTAGAGCAAAAGCGAAACGCTGTTTGTGCTTTGTGACATGCTGCAGATGTTAGGATAATTCCCATAAATTGGCCATATTGTTTATACCGTTCGACCATTTGTCTCCACGTGGGTATTTCTGCTAAAATGTTGCCATGGCCAGAGAACCATGTAGACAACTATGAAATCAGTGGATAGAAATCATCCTGCTTATACTTTTTACCTAACCAAGATGATCAACAGAAAACATATACAAGATACCTACAGTACTTAAACATAATTTAAATGGGTGAGAAAGACTGACACTTGCGAAGGTACAAACGTTGTCAAACAGTTCTCTTACATGCTCTTATAAGTATACACGTAGCTGTTTACACTTACTCCCAGTCAAATAAACACAGTATATTTAGAAAAGATTCCTGGTACTACAAAATTTGTAGATAATATTTAATAACGGAATCATTAGTGAAATGGCATTTCACTAATGATTCCGTTATTAAATATTATCTACAGTATTTTTCAGTTTCCCGTTTGACCCATCCCCCTATTTATTTACCTTTTGATATGTTAAATTGTACTAGAACAAACTGAAGAAAGATCGAACAAAACAAGTATCTTTGATAACGCTGTTCGCCAGAGCCTATTCTTTTATTCTTGAATATATCATTGTGGTTTTTGATATTTTGGGGACCAAACTGCATGCTTACGCCCCTTAATTTGAAAAAATGTCCCAATCCAGGTGCCTTAGATAGACTCGCTAACAAGAGATATCTATAGTGTCACTGAAAAGCAACCAGTGGATATTACCCTTTGGATAAAACCATATCTTTCGTACTTATAATTGAATTTCTTCCCTGTTGCAACAAGTTCTCTATGCAACGCATTGACAGGTTATGGGAAGGATAATATTGATCTATTGTGAGAAGACAGTTCACTGTTTGAGGAGTGTAGAACAGAGGAGTGTACTTTACTGGAAGTTAAGGTCAACGTTTAACTTACTTTAACAAGTTAAAAGCTTCCATATCACAAAGCACATTATGAATCATCAGAATCGTGCACTGTCATCAAGACTGTTAGGAAACACGGTGATATTGGGATAAACACTTACCTTCGTCTATATCAGGAGGAAGCCCGCCAACAAAAACTTTTCTTGAGTATCTTTCAAGTGAGAGATCCAAATCTGATCTTGGAGAGCCATTCAAGGAAGAATTAAGGGACGGCACAATTTGATCTGGAATGAAGAAGTGCTTCGGGTTATCATAACAGGAGTCAACATACGATGAAATTCTTAACTTTAACTTGTTTGCCAGTCTAATACATTCAAGAGTAAAATTCCCAATATCTCTTCCTCTTTAACTCGACACAAAACGACTGACTTTTAAGGCTGCAAGAATACACAAGCACATCTTTACACTAGTACAACGATGTGTGAACATGCAGTGTAATGTTCATTGGACTTTCTTCGTTGTGGAAGTTCATGTTCCTTCCCAATGCAAGCCATCGTTACCTCACGGAAACGTCCTCTCAATTAAAGACCAACTACGTGAGAACATTAAAAAAGTACGTGTATACTACTTCAGCTTCCGGTAAGTGTAATGTCTACATAAAATGAATCTTCGAGAAGGGCATGTTTTTCATCCTTCTATATAGAAAAGCATAATTGAGGCAGCAAAATGCTAACATGCAACTGCATATAAAAAGAGAAACCAGAACTTATTTTGGATTGTTACCAAAGACTACAGCTCTGTCAGACCAGAAATTAAATACAAGCATAGTTTGTGCCACTTCCCATTTTCAGAGTCCTTCTGTACTTAAAAGCTTCTTGTCCTTCATAAACGACAGGGAAAATTAGAAGAACAAAAAAGGCGGAGATATTTACCTTCTCTTGAATGTGGAAATACTTTTTTCTGCAACTGATAACGGAACGCTATCAAGAGAAATGAAGGCAGATGTTTTCAATCATAGCAATAAATCTGAGTAATATTAAGTTTTTAAGAAAATATTACGTGTTTTGCAAGTGTATTATCTATCTGAAGAACAATTAATTGTGCCAGGCAGGTTTCGTAAAGACGAGGAACCGTTTTAATCGATGAAATAGATGATTCATTGCTGGGAGTAAGTGAATGATATTTGGCCACACGATGCAAACACTAAAAAATACGAGTTCATTATAAATAAACAGTGGACACTTTGACGAGACTAGACACATGGAGCGACCACAGATCGAAACAAAGATGTGTGGCATTAGAATGATAACCCTCTACTCAACTGATGATGACAAATAACTCAATAGAATACACTTTCATTTGCTTCCCTTATTCTAGTGGAACTGTTATGACATTTTCATTTGCATAAAGACTTCTCGTCATTTTGATTTCCTAGAAAATGTTGTATAACAAAATCACGATTGCACATCAAAGTGTACTACAACTGCATCAGTAATAGGTAAATGTTTTCACTTAAACTCCTTGATTGCAAAAGAGTTAATTTAAGTAAAAATATAGACTGGAGAAAGTTGTTTATGATAGTCTGAGTTGCTTTGAAAGACAATGAAAAAGAGTAATAAAGATCAAAGTAAGCCAACAATTCAGAAAGGCAGAAGATGATGATTCACACTAGACTAGACAACCTCATTATTACGAATAAAGGGGAAGGTAAAGTAGGAAGGGGCTGCCACAATCTGGCTTTTCTTGGGGAGAATGTGCTATAATATAAATTTCCGATTGCTATGAGATTAACATCACTAAATCACGCCTTAGACCCCCCAAACCCTGGTTACATAAATGCTTAGAGGTTATAAAAAAATCCTTAAGAACAAAGTGCTAAGTAAATTCTTGGCCTGTCTTATATTTAAATCTTTGAAAAGTGACCGGCATAGTCACCTATACTTTGAAATGTTTGTTAATGGGCATAACTCTGTATATCACCTACTGCCATATCCACTCACATAAGCATGTATAGAGCACTACATTATGGGACTTTATTCTATTCCTAATTTTGCCATTTCTGTCAATATCCTTATGTTTTCTATAATTTTAGTATCAGGGGATATCAAGTACAATGTATACTATGTATACTCATAGTATTTCGTAATGAATAACGGATATCGTCATACCTTGTAGATGGTCCGGTGGATCTAAAGGTGACCGGATTATATCAAGTAATCTGGGCTCCAATGAGGAATACTTCAGTACATCTTGCCTCTCCTGAAAAAAAGTTGTAAGACTTGCATTATGATACAGAAAATTATTCACGGCATCCACATACTATTATAAGGTCAGAAGAAGGGAAAGGTGCTTTTTCTCCTTAAGAGAATAAAAGAATTGAGAGAAAAAGTAGTTTTATTTCACATACAACAACATCAGGGCTAGATAAAAAAAATTATCCCAATATTTCAATAAAAGTTGAAAGAATGGAGAAAAAAGTCTGATTTCTATGTTAATTCTGATAAGGAAGAGCTGTGACAAGAAAGGAAATTGGAGCCTATCTACGCTGCTGATGGCAGCAAAGTCATAGTAAAAGACGGCTCAAGCAAATTCAGGAGCTAACAAGAGCCACACGTCTTGCAGGAAATAAAATTTGATTAAAGTTTGACTTTTCAATGGCTCATATCAACAATTCGCGTGGTTAGATCGAGTTGTAATGATCTTTTGGGTGGATGCCAACTACAGTACAGGTATCAATTCCTAGCCCCAACTATAAAACTGGCAATGTACCACTAAATTTGTATCAACTAAACCTAAGAAGATATTTCATCGTGTATACAAAGAGCCCTCCTCCCACGTGGGACTTTCCTTTGTGGAAGGTAAAGCAGGGCTTGGGCGCGTATACAGACCGGTGGCTTTTTTCATCAACTGACAGCATAATTGATCAATAAACTATGAGAGTAAAGCATAACCGTTTAAGACAGCAGGTAAGTCAATATAGTAGGTGACAAACAAATACAGATAAACAGAAGAGTTTAGAAGATTATGAATGGAAACGAGTGAATTGTTTGCTGTCAATAAGCAACGCCGACGTTTCACAGTCAAGTTGATGCCTTGAACTGCAGCACAGAAACCAGGAAAGAAAAGACAATGGCCAAAGCTATCTGCCAAGGCTTGCAACTTGGTAGAGTATGGATGTGTTTGTATAAGCGTATCAAAACAATGGTAGATTTTACAAGAGGCAGTTTATGATATTCTCACTTTAACTCTCATTATGATGCATGTAGCAATTATCTTGTCACCTTTAAACAACAAAAGATGTACCTGGAACGCGACAACATGCTGTTGGGTTTCCTTCTTTCTCTCTTATGCAAGTATCCTTAACTTTAAGAGAGCGATTAAACATATAGTTCTTTGAGAAAATGATTCCAATATAGCAATAGAACACAGTACTAATTGAGTGCTATGGCAATGTTTAGCATATATATATATATATATATATATATATATATATGTATATGTTGTGTAAAAATGAGGATATATATTTCATAAAAGTGATCAATGTTTACATTGAAGAGCATTATAAATAAGAAATTGAAACAAGGAAACACTAAGTTATATATATAAGGAGCTAATATGCATTTTCAGTAAATCCTCAAGTAACTACTTTCCACCAAAATCTTTTACAGAACTTAAATAGCTATCAATAAACTTATCACTACAATTTTGTTTTCGTGCCAAAAGTAATAGTGAACAGTGATTGTGAGCTAGATGTAACATGCGAACGGCGACAGAAAGAAACTGTTTCCTTGTGTAAAATGTTTCAGGCAAAATTGATATGGATTGATGTATCTGCCATCCTTGCAATGTCTGAATTATTAAAATTATTCTATCTTTAGAAGTCATTTAGTTGTCTTCACTGTTCTAATATATACGTTTATCTTTGTTGTCAGTTTAACTCTCTTGTAGAATTATCAGTGTTATAGAAATCCACTGTAGATTCAGATGTATAGTATTCCAATTTTATGTCATTAGGTTTTGAAGTTAACTTTTAACCAATTTGCCAAAGATGATACGACTCATTATTATAGTCATTACGGTTTCCACAAGTTAATATTATCATCAGAAATATTACAGCATTTTGAAAGATTTTTGTTACCGAAATTCAGGCGAGATATATAAAAATATAATTCAACGTTTCTGTATCTCCTAGTACTAGGCAACCAGTAAACGCCCACGAATGCTTCTGAAACTAAACGAACCTACAAGATTCATTATTTTCCTGACTCCCTTTTAAAACCTTACAATTTCTTTCGATGTTATCACTGGTTATTTTTGAGAAGGCAGCAAGACAAGCCTGCGCACCTGAGGTTTTCTGTCTTAAACCAACTGGCAAATATTTTCTTCCTCTTTGTCAGTATAAAGCACAAACAATTCACCACCACGCAGCTTTTCTGATCAACCTGTTTACTTTTCTTATGTCTACAAAAAGCATTCATTTAAAGACTCTTTCTAATGACTGAATATACAAGGGAAAGGTAGATCACTAGAAAAACTGCTCCTGTGGTAAAATAAACGTAGCAAGCTGCAGTACAGTTGCCTGTGGAACTAATTATTTCCAAGACCGCCTTTCTCAAATTTTGATTCAGTCATCCCTTAATTTTATCATTGGAGCATTCAGGAGTATTCGAACAATTTTGCCTCATTGGTGGTGACCACCCTTTCCTTCTACACATTTTGCCTACCTAATATTTTGCTTAGCCAAAAGTCTAACAGGCCGGCCATCAAGCCCCCTGTCCATCTGCTTAATTTTCACAAGCTAACGACACCACAAAAAGAAGGTAAGGACTATTAGTATTGACCCATTAGGTTGAAGATTTTCTCGTAGCGGCCGTTTCAAATGCTATGAATACTATTCATCTTAGAGTTGCTCATATGAAAATCACTGACAGTTGCAAGGTGTAAATATTTCTTTCAATGGCCAGACAAGAGGAGGGAGATATTTTGTCGATAAAACCGGGAATAAACTATTTTCCTCCTATCTATAAACGTGTGTCGTAGACAGACTAACCTTCTTGACTTACTGATATTTTATGAAGGCTAAAAGTGTCATTGGCTAAACGAGATTATATTGACATTCAGTCTATCATACTTTTTCTTTCATCGACATTAGTTGGAGTTGATGGAAATATCGGTATATGATTTCCTTCCTCTGTCAAATTCTCAAGTATTTAGTGAAGACAGGGAAATACCTAGTAAGAGTTTGCAGTGTTACGTTAGTTACAAGGTGGAATAAATTCATTATCTGCCATAACTTACCCGACAACTCGTTTACTTGAATCTATCTCAAATAAAATTAAACGGAGCAACTTAACGGTACCTCTGTACATTCGTAGGCAAGCAAGTGTAGTTAGAAATCAAAAGGCTCAAATTTCCACAAAAATAAACTAATCAACCGTTAGTAGATGATCTTACATGGACGATGGATAATCTGCCATTACTGTAATTTCAAATTGCCTTTGGAGAGGAGAAGCTTTCCCTTACCAGAAGTAGGGTTGAGTTACTAATATTTGAAATACCAGTGGCACAGAGACCAAGTTGCACAGGGAAGTAAAATTGTAGTTGTAGATGTTTTTTCCAAAAGGCGGCGAGTTTAATGACACAAAATACTACTACACTTCTCGGTTAACCTTGCCTGACTTAAGTAGCTGACCAAATGGCTGCAACTTGACAAGAAAGGCAAGTCGTGGGTCATGGCTAATTAGGTAGCTTCAGATGGATAACAGTAGACATAACAGTGATACATTCGTCATCTGTCAATAAATGTGAGAAGGACTGCAATGGAGTCTTAGTGTTTCACTGCTAATTTAATCAACTGTGTGATGTCAAATACACCTTCTGCCGAAGGAAAGAAGCAAATACGTGGTACTGATTTTATGCCATCACTCAAGATTCTTAAACGGTCGCTGACATAAATTGTTAGTGTATCACGGGTTGGTTGGAATTAGATATTTCGTTTTCACTTTATGGGAGTAAACAACGGTAGCAAGATCGTTACTTGACGCGTTCATAATTACCATCTCAGGGAAAACCTCAGCCTGAATTTGATATTTTTACTCAGATCAAGCCCAGTTGCTGTCTTAACTAAATTTATTACAGTTAGCTGTAGTTATCTGATTCCAATACAAAAACAGAGGGCAAGTTGGTCGCTTCCTTCCCTTTACAAAGAATTTAAATGTTTTCAGGGGATCTAGAGCAGACAACGAGCTGGTTTCAAGTAATTTTCCATTGCCGTCGCATTCATTCAAAAAACACCTGTTACCATGTTAGCTTTGGTCTTCAGAACACAAAGCCTCAAGAAAACCTCAAGGGATAAAACACCTTTCAAGATTTTGCACACAAGGTAGAGAACAGAGAAGGGAAATTATTTCAGCGTAGCGCGTTTAGTGATAATTACCATGCTCAAAAATGTTTGAAAGAAATTCAGACTCGTAGTTGAGCGAAGACTATTAAAAGTTAAATCCAACGTGCCACATCGACTAGACATTTTGCGTCCCAAATAAAAATCATGTAGTTCAAGTCCTGTAGCTTGTTTATGTATAACTAACTTACTCTAACAACCACTTGTGTGGTTTCAGTGTCGTGTCCCTGCACGAAATGGAAAAAAATAGACTTATTCCTAAACATAATTTTTCCCCCGCAGTTGCTTCACTTGTACGCAAGATTGAGAAATTGATATATGAAATTTATAATAGTATCTATGGGATGTGGAAATGAAGAGAAGGCTGCTTGCTTATCAATAATTTTCAGCTTTAAAAAAACCCGTCCCTTTTGGGATCAGTTATCAAGCGTAGTATATACCACTTCAAACAGTAAAAGAGATTTTTCTCAGAAAATAGCGTTTGTAAATGTGTCACCGAAGAAAGATAACCACTAATTAGAGATGCCACTGACATTCAACTGATATTTTGGTAGTGTCGAATTTACAGCATTAACCAGCAAGAACCTTTGAAGGACGCTGATAAAGTGAAAGCGGCGGTACGAATTCCTGCAAGACACCAACAACTTTCAAACAGATTTTAATTTCAGATCTGAAAATGTTCCCATAATTACATAACTTGTTCGGTAATAGAGTAAGAGGAACTTCAAAATGCATTTTCAAATGGTTCTAAATTTTCTCCTTGATGAAGCGCTTTCCTCCTCCTTATCAGTAACTGAAAGCCACGAAAATTCTGTGTCACAATACAGCGCATACATTTATCTGATTGCGCAGGTGAAAACATTCTACTCGAATTTCGCAAAATTGTGTGTGTTGTTATCGACCTAAAATACAGCTACACAAAACTATAGGACTTCCTAGACAATATTTGCCGCAGAATTACCAAAAAAATCATTTATCGGCACAAAAAAATTAGCAAATTCTTGCCTTGAATGACTCAGTAATAAGTTGAACATGTTTAATAATCTTTACGAAGCGAAAAAAAATCAGGCTCAAAACGTCTACACAGAATCAGACACTTACTTGCGTAGAAAACAGGCCATTGGATGTATTTGTAGTTCCTTCCCCAGAGGTTGTGAGGTTAGAAAAGGTATTTGTCAGCTGAGTTATATCATCAACAATTGTCATATCCAGAGCAGAAGGACCATTGATAGAGTTGATCTGAAGGTTGCTACCACCGAAGGGCGATAAACTTTTTGAACTCGACGACGTTGAATTCATTCCTGATGGCATAGTAGATCTGTTTTTCAAATTTTTCACTTGAGACTGTGGGCTTGATACTGGAAAAATTGATGGCTTGTTGTTAAACGAACGGTGATGATTGTTCATGTTCATTGGGAATGGAAGATTCGGACGGCTATGTTGTACTGACCAGGATGACTGATTGAAGTTGTTGCTTGAAACTTGGTTAGGCCATTGCGATGATACTGGTGCTGGCGTTGGATTCACTGCCCACCCTGAGACTCCTAAAGCGTTAGCCATTGCTTTATTAGTAGCAAGAAACGTTGATAGAGCAGGAACAGGCCTCTTCTGTAGTCCTTGATGGTTTAGTTGATTTGGGCTAAACGAAGGAGTAGTAGACGAAGTAAGAACGCGTCTACTAGAATTGTTGTTACTTCCAAATGGAGAGTTGACTGACACAGGTGCAATGTTCGTATTCTGAACAAGCGGGGCAACACTCCCACTCATTGGAAAACCAGGTACCAAAAAGTCGTCCTTAGTACTGTTTGTAGTTCCCCAATATACACTACTTGTAGTAGCAATTTGGTCTTGCAGCATCTGTGGCTCACTAGTTGGTGAAAAACTTGAAGAAAAGCCTTCGTCAGAATCTTTCGAATCGTCAAGGTTTCTATCCGAATTAGAGGCTGACGTTTTAAACACTATGTCTTGTGGACTCTGATTATTTTCGTTTCTATTATCCTTAAAATCCTTTAAATTTGTACATGTACCATTTCCTTTGCCTTGACCATCTAAATGAAGAGAAGAGTTGTCAGATGTGTCTTCTCGCATTGGAGCCAGCAATAATGGTGCGTTGTAGTTGAATTCAGACGGGGCTATACTCTTCGTTACGCTTGTTGGGCCGAAATCGGCCATTGCTATGGACTGGTACACAACCAACAACTTGACACGGTGTTATTATTTTTAACTTTATTCTTCTTTTTTGTCTCCCTACCCTTCTAGAACAGGTGGGTAGATTAAGCTGTGAATGTAAGACGCCACGTCTTCAAGCCTCTTGTACCGGCAGAACTTGAAAACCCTCGTGGTTGGTACGAGAGCTATTGAATAAATACTTCAAGCCTCCATGCAGACATTTATATGAAGCATGAAAATGTTGAACGGAAGCTAGATCAGAAAACTCGCGCCGAGACATGCGCCGAGTCTGTCTAATAATTTTTTTTACACAAATGTTCATTCAATGGGATTCTGTGGCTAGTTACTCTCTTGGTCTAGCAATCAAATCTTTACTATTAATATGAATGATAAAATCAAATGATAAAAATTATAGTTATAAATCGAAAAATAACATTTTTTATTTTGAAGAAATATATAACAAAAGGTTGGCTCCTGTGTCACAAGGTAAGCTGCTGACGTCAGTACGTGGTTTAGCTCTTAAATAGAAGCCACAGTAAAGGTTTCCAAAATTTCGAACTTCAATTGGAATGAACACGGATAGGTAGAAAGTTCAATGATGAAAGCTGAACATTTCCTCTCCTGAATAATCGAAGGAAAGATAATAAAGGAAATTTAAATATACATCTTTTCACTGATATAATGATAGTGTTGTTGTCTTACCCTTTTTTATATAAGATGTATTATTTCGTTTAAGGTAAAACTTGATTTGGTTTAGTAGGTCGACATTATGTGGATGCTCGCCATGAAAAAATGCTTTTAAAGGAACTTTGTGATTATAGATTGATTCAGAACATTTAATGTCTTAGGTTTTAAAACCGAAATAGTTTAGGAAATGTTCGTTAGATTGATAAAATATAATATCTGTGACCTTATCTGACATTAGATGCATTTGATCTCCTATGGTCAAAATGTGGTCTAAACACATATATATTGTCACCGGTAGCACTGTGTTGCACACGGCTATATTCACAGTAATAACAGAGAATCTGTTCAAATCAAGCTTTTTGTCGCAAATCGATACCAATACTGTTATTATATTCATCTCCGTTTGGTCATCTTATCAAAATATTATTTCTCTTATTTGTTTACAAACCCTTTTCAGAAGATTGTGGGGCCGACACTACAATAGCATAATCTGCACAGTTCTCGGTTCTTGACTTGGTTGAAATTGGCGCGAATTGGGTCACGTGGTTATTTAATAAGACAAGGGCACGTGGTTGACTGCTACAACAGTTGGTGCATATATAATGGCAGATGCTCTCACAATTGACACACGGGAAACAGACAACACTGATATTTCGTGAGTTACCGTTAAAGGATAGGAATTATCACGGGTAACGTTTGTATTGAAGAAATTGCTTATTTCGTCACTTCCAATTTAGCCTTCTAAGCAATGAAGTGTCCAAACAACGACGGTAAAGCGGGAAAAGGCATACAAATTACTCAAGAGTCCCTCTAGCACTGAACTATGGCAAACGGTAAATCATTCTCACGGACAGAAAAACAATGTCATAGTGGCAGTAAGAAAGTCGGTAAATGATACCATTAAAGAAAGGGTTTGTGCATCTCGTTGACACCATTTAATACACAGTTTCAGGCACGTTTTTACTTTCTTATGTTCAGCGAAATGCAAAATACATCATAAAGTAAATTCTTTACCGGTCAGGTACAAATACAGTGAGATTTTTGTATCATTGCCAATAAATAGTCCTACATACACCGTTGAAAATCCCCACGCCTAGCTATCATGAAATCGTAGTGAACTTTCTCTAAAGCTTGCTCGTAAATGTACAGCTGCGAACGTTGGAAAACCGGCTACCTTCTAAAAGTTACACTCAAAAATGGACGATTAAGGGTAGGGAGGATAGCTATAAAGTTGATAAGAGCCCTCGTTACTTAATGTAATGGCTTTCTTTGAATTCAATGTTCACTCTCGTTGAGTACGTTCTTTTTGCTGGAACATGAACTATAGACGCTATACAGAATAACGCTCAGTCTATCTACTTTGTCATCTTTAATATTCCTAGTATTACAACTGGGAAATATACTGTTTACCTACAGATAAGAAAACCATAATTCAAGCCTCAGTCTGATTTGAAATGAGATCAAACAAAAAGCGTTCATAATAAATACAGAGAATGGATTTTTTTAATCTTCTTATCATGCGTGTGCACACGCGCGCGATAGCCTCGCAGTCAACTTCTTGCATTTGTACATATTTCTGCAGGTGACAATCTTGAAGTCCGTTTAATGAAAAGACCAACGAGTGCTTAAGCCTATCATGACCTATCGGAATAGGTTCTCGACACTGAGGAAAAGAGACTAAAAAAAGGTTCTTGTATGTCAGCAGAGAGACAAGTGCTTTGACAACAAATATCTATTCATTCGTTTCAATAGGGGAGCAGTTGGAAAAATCGTTTCGTCATTCGCACTCATTCAAACATATAGTCTTAATATACCTATGAATTGTTTATTTTTAGTCCACAAAACATGGAATGTCTGATTTAGCGACCATATTTGCCAATCCTCGCCTAAATTCAATATATTTATCCCTCGTATTGCAGACACCCTCAATCAAGTATCATTACAGCAGCGCATCGAAGAACAAAAATAACAAAATGGAAGGAATATTAAGTCAGTGTTACGTTTGGCTGAATTATAACAAATGTTTGCATACGCCAGTTATTTGTAGAGAATTGTAACGATCAAGGTTTCAGATTTCATATAACGTTATAACGTTGTTTTTATAATAAGAACTCTTATAACGTTTGTGTCCATTATTAGTTGAATAGTGAGTCTAAGCTTTCTAGTTCTGGTGTGACAAAATAACATCAGAAAGAAATTTCTTATCGAATAAAAGAAGCGTAAAGAAACCACTAATTCTGAACGTGTTGTTGCTTTTCACATCTACGAGTTTTCCAATATGCAAATTTAAATTACGTCAAAGATATCATCAAGTTTATAGAATTTTGGACAATCGTTAGAACAGGTTAAAAGTGAGGCTTTCTTTAGTATTGGTGATAGATATGTTGCTACTCTTTGATGACGTTTGTTATCTTTTTCACCTTCAGCATTCAAAGTGAAAACCTTTACAATTCGCTCCGACCTCTGTCATCTGGATCCATTCCTCTCTCCTTATTGTTTAGAGCATTCAGATTTTACTGTTAATATCTTGTTTATCTGTCGTTTTTCTTTACTTATCACACGCGAGTTGTAGTTGTACATAGGCATTGTCTATTGTCACACTGACAATAAAAATTAAGCTCCATACCTGTGTTACTCAAAAAAGAAGTGATCAAATGGCTTTTTAAACACAGTTCTTTCACGAAACGCACATTTCCAAGGTGATAATTGTTGCCATTATAACTTGATCTCATCTGGCAATTGTTGTCAACCAGGACGGACAGTTTAACACATTGGAATCAAATGGTTCTTCCTTGTTAACAAAGCTAACCTGGAAGCATGGTAACGAGTGACAGCAGGAGAGAAATCTCTTGTCGTTTCCATCATGTCTCAACGTTGTCATGGCTTCTTTGGGTGCAAATGAGCGTCCCCCTCTTGAGTTCGCAGGTGTGTTTGATTGTCTTGGACTACAGAACAAGCTTTCGACTGTCAGAATATGCATATCATTTACTATTCTATCCAGTAGCTTGTACTGCATTCCTTTCACGTATAGTCACTCTCAACTAAAACGAATGCAGCTTTTTTCACCCAACTATTCATTTCAAGGACATAATTATCATCAAACGGTCAAACCTATTTGTATTAATGGCAAATAATCCAGATAATAATTGACTTTAAAGGTAAGGTCACGTATTTAGTTCAGTGAAAGGTTGGTATTGCAACTTGGTTTGGATAAAGATTAAACCATGAAAACTCTTGCTTTCATAAAGACATTCATACCAAAGTAAAAATGTGTTTTTGCTCTCAAACTTCCTTTTTGTTCAACCAATAGTTTGATGATGTTCTGTAAATTCTGGGATTTTTATATTAACCTTGGTTAAGTGACGATTGTTTGAAAGTAGAACAAAATGACAGAATTGCAAAAGGTAAGACCGTGTTGGCGCCAATATC
>JAAAKM020000306.1:0-23718 GCA_010016025.2 Alatinidae sp. Z8VKAUB7J3 | reverse complement strand
TGGTATTTTGGTAACAGAAGTAAAAATTTGGGTGACAGAAGTGAAATAATCATGTTTGTGCGACTCTTAGGAGCTAACGATTACAACTGAAAATAATTCATTGCGATCTTGCATTTCCCGATTTCTATATTGAGAAGAGGTGACCGGCTTTAGAAAGGTGACGCGTAGTAAAATCTATTTTAACTGATGTTGCAATTGATACCTTGGTTGGAAATCGGATTCGATTAAGGAATACCAAAAGCCAGGAAATGACATTTTATTTGAGAAACATCTTAGTTATATATTATCTAAGCTTTTGATGCTATCTTACATTATCTACGGAGAAAATTTAAGAATGATACAAAAACAACGTTTTTAAGAGATAGAAACTGCACATACAATGGGTCTAACGAGAATAATTTCTAAAAAAGAGAAGAAAAATAGCAATAACGATGTAAGATAGTTAAGTAGATGGCGATACGTTCATGCATTAAAACGACAGAGGAGAAGTTTTTGATAAAAGTACGTGCAATTCACCATTTACAATTCTCCGCCCTCTTTTAAAAACAATAGCCAATTGCAAAACTCAGACAAAGGCTCGAAAAATCTGCCTGCCAGAAAGGCTTCAGTATGGAAAATATGGGTCACCATAAATTGTTGTATCTACCCTTATTCCCTCGAAAAAACGTATATGATTTAAACGAAGAGCGGGAATAAGACCTAATCTACACCTCTGCTTGAAAATTTGGTAACAGCAGAATGAAGAACCATACGTCAACCTCTTGTCTATGACAAGTAGTCCCCGGCCCTCACATCATAGGTCTACATGATAAATAATTACTTATAATGATATTGTATGATAATAATCACATATGTCATGTACAACTTCGTTAATTGTAACTTAAAGGTTATTGACACATAACTGCTTTTGCCGCCTTGCTTTTTATTCTAGATGAGAGAAAATATTGGTAACGTTAGATAATGTATCAAAACACCTTGAACGATACGGTTACGTTTCGTTTGTTAGGCCTACAGTGGCACTCGAAGTGGCATTAAAAGAACTTCTAATTATACCTTGATCATTTACAAAAGCTAAAGTAAATCACACCAGGCCGGCGACCGGGGAGAATGAATGGAAATGTCTACATTGAAAATATTTACCAATCTAGGGATCCATATGCCACAAGAATTTTCACTTCTTAAGAAGCCTTTTCCGCCAGCCAGCCTTATTCAACTTCAACAATGCATCCTTTCCAAAGAACATGGTATTTAATCCACTGGAGAATGAAAACTTAAGAAGATCATATATTTTGCAGCGTATGGGAAAACAAAGTGGGGCGAGATTACAGGCTAATACTAGAATGACGGTTAAGTCTACACACACGGTAGAGCCTGTTCCTTTATACGTAATAATCTAAACATATCTCAGAGGAGTATAGTCTTGTTTTTACTGTAGCTACCAAGGATTCCGACCGCTGGAAAAGCAGGTTACCACAAGACAAAAAGGACTAGAAATTGCTACATTGATTAAATCGTCTTACATATCCAATACTTGGGATTCAATAACCGATGTGGCTATCTTCGTGGCCTTGATACATGCATACAATTATCAGACGTGTATGCTATCATGATTAATAAAAGTCTTTTTCTCCCTTAAATATCCTGTGCACAGTAGATAAGCTAGGTTGCTTTATGACATATTTATTACTGTGTAATAGGGAAAGATGCCAATACTCGTCTTTGCACAGACCAAATTACCCTCCGAAGGTAGTTACCAGCTATTAAATTACAGTAAGGACACAAGTGACAATTCTGAGGAACGAAGACAAGTCTCGTATTTCATGAGGTCAAGATGTATTGGTAAATAGACTCTCTGCCAAACACGTACAACATCAAATAAACTACGTCAGCCATTCCCTTGTCACCATGGAGCCACTACATCTCATATTTATATTCGTGGCTGTTTTAGCACTGATTAGCGTACGCTCGCCCGCTTCTATTCGTTTTTAGTAACAACCGCTGCTTTCATTAACAGCCACCGCAAATTTAAAATTTGTCATGTTGCACTACTTCATTGAGGGAGAAAAGCCACAACACCATGGCACTTTCTTACATTGGAAGCATTGCCACAGCAATTTTTTTCGACAACGAGACCACACGTTTATGACGTCACCAAATATTGCTAGTTTACCCCTCCTGTAGTCAAGGAGAGTAATAGACGCTTTTTTTGACAACATTTGCTTCTAACACCCCCACTCCTACTCCCTCCAAACCCACCGCCCACCCATTGCTATGTTTCCACGTCGCGAGAGTATAATCCAATTTTAATAAAGACGTACGTGCCAGCTTGATGTTACTGCGACCGTAGCGGGGGCGGGATGGGAACAAATCATCGTGCAAAAAGGGCGTCAAAACCCAAAACTTTCTAGACCCTTCACTGTTTATACGTGTCTCAACACCTTTCGGTTATTTACCACAACTGTTAATCCAGTTTATCAATTGCTATGAAAAAGTCACACACACATACACACACATACTCACACACACTTATTACGACCTCTATCCCCATTAATTCACCTCAGACTAGTTAATAACACATTAGGTTTTCATTGCAAGTTAGTATGATTTGAGAGATTGTTTAATTTCAAACAGAAACTCATTGTCAGCCTCTGGTTACATTTTGTGGAGGGGCTCAGACCGATTTTATTTCATTTACAGATTGTTTTGATTTTCTCCCTGAGTGTCATTTTGTAACTGGTAAAGGCGCTGAACGTGTTTGCATTGCCCAAATAATCCTGCATATCAACAGAGGATCGAATTACCAGAATGACAAGTGTAGACAAGTGACTACCATTACGCTGACTGACAGAACTTTTGTGCCCCATGGATGCAGAGGTTAAAACATGTTGGGATAACAATCTTACTGCCAAACATGTGCAACATCAACTAGCAAACGATTGCCATTGCTTCGTCACCATGGAGCCACTACATCTCATATTTATATCCGTGGCAGTTTTAGCACTGATTAGCGTGTTGACTTACCTCTTCACATATAACATCAGGATCATACGTTGCTTCTGTTCTCATGCAAGATCAACGAACTTCAGAAAGTACGGATCTTATTTCTTTCAGAAGACACACGTATTGTCAACACAAGGGAAAGTGTGGGAGGCACAAGTTCTATGTTTGCGCTTCTGCTTCCTTTGTGCGGGTGATCATACTGCTGGAGGAATTGCTTATTTTCCTGAGTGCTTGATGATGGGATACGATGAGACATTTTATGACGATACTTGTAGTGTTTGTATGGATTCCCTTACTGCTTCAAGGACGATTGTCAGACTAAGTTGTTGTCATGGATTCCATAAAAGTTGTATTTTAAACTGGTTAGATACTACTTTAACTTGCCCGGTGTGCAATGCCGATGTAGAAAAACAATGTTTGGGAGCAGCAAGCGGAACATTTTCAACGTACTTCGGTAGGGCACGGCCGAGAACGTTAGTACAGCTATTGTAACCCCAACTATGAGGAAGCAGAAATTTGCACGTGGGCCATGAAAAATTACGTGGATCAGTTATCAGTTATTTACAAGCAAAGCAAACGAGAACGCTCAGTCAGGGTCAGTAAAGCAGGACAGCAGCCACAAACAAGACCGTACCAAATGGCACAACGCAGGGTTAAAACACACTGCTTAAAAATCTTAGGTACATTCTCACCAATTGTTTTATTGTTCTAACAGAAATCCTTAAGAAATCTTATTGTTTGAACGGAAATCTCGGGGGTTTGAGGTGAATGGTTTACCCCTCGGCCACGAAGACGCTATTTCACTTTCGCTTGCTGCTTATCAGGGGGCGGGTGGGGGGGTCTACTCTGAGAGATTGCTATTTCACTTTGGCACACCGCTTACTAAATAGGCGTACTAACTTTGCCTATGATTGTAGTATTTACTTACAAAAAGCTCGAACAGATCATTTACGACAAAAGCTGCCCGAAATTCAATTTAAAGAACTGGACTCGAAGGGCTAAGTTATGAAACTTCAGGAAGATGCCGAAGATTTCTCGAGACAGAACGTGCTTGTTAACATGTATGTGCCTACTATCTTTGACCAAAGGAACACCTTCGAAAATCTTTGTAGTAAATGCTTTGCTATTAATTTGTAATATATTAAGGCTTTTTTGGAAAACAATCTTCAAATACCACAAAAATGTAGTACTTTATTAGGAGGTGCGACGGTACAATAGCCTTTTTGGTGGTCTTTTTGTTGACTTGGGTAGTTTCAATATCGGGCCCACTGCTGATCGGGGGTCTTTAATTGAGAGACTACAACAGTAAAATAGCACCTCCCAGGAGTTAGGCTGCCTCCTAATTGAGTTGCACCTTTCCTAGTAGTTAGATGTTTTTTCCAGCACATATTGTTTTGGAAAACTGGTTATTTGGTCTCAGCCTCAAGTTACTAAGATTTATTAAGGCGCAAATTTGTTTTGAAGTCGTTTATGATTGCATGGCGTCATTAAAATAGAGAAAACTTGCCAATTTTGGGGGGAATTGTTTTTGGTTTGATGGCCAGTCATTTAATTAGAGATAACAAATGGTTGGACAAGTGTTTGATACAGGGATGATTACCGTCTTTGCCAATGATCTGATGATGATGATGATGATGTTTGGTTCCGTGATAAAGGCCTGGAATGCGCAAATGCCCGTTAGCTAAGATCAAGGAGTTTTTCTTGTTCTCGTTTATTCTCTATCCTCCAAATAATCTCCGGCAGGCGATCCTACTTAACCTACCTTACATGGGCTTTTCGGCTCTTCTCATACATGGGGTAGGGGCGACTAGTAAGCCCGTAGTATCCACCAAACATCAAAAATATAACTCTTAAAACGCAACTTTAGGTCAACAAATTGCCAATATCGCAAAATTTTTAAAAAAACTGTTATTCTTCATAAGAATTCTCAGTAAAAGTTAGGAGAAGTCACAAATTTCATGGCAATCCGTCCAGGCGTTAAAAAGTTACGAGATGAAGTATGTAGCTGCGGGCCTACTAGCAACCCCCCCCCCCCATGTAAGGTAGGATTAATGTGTGTGTTGGGGGGTGTAGGTTTGCCACATAGTTTTTCAGCCTGTGGGTACAATTTGAGGTGTACTGCCCTTGGATACGCCAACTTGCCATTATTAATTTTTGATTATTTTGATATCAGATGCTATCATGGTTGTTCACTCATTTAAACGGATACATTTCTTAATGAAGAGTTTCGCAAAGTAAGAGGAAACTTCAAATCAGTGCCATCGAGTTTTTCGCTGCGAGAATTTTCTATTAGTAGCAATTGAAATTAGTGTACTTGTGTGATGTTTTGCTTACGTTCCCACTTTACTCTTTTCATAATACTTGCAATTCTCTGGAAGAGCCTTCAACAATGGTTAGTTGTAATTTTGTGAAGTGTATATTATTGAAATATGAAATTAAAAATATCAATCCATTTTGTACACTGCAGTAATTTTCCCTACACACCTCCAAACGTGTATTATGTATGAGATGAAAAGATAAACAAAAATATCTTTAGGAAAGGATGACATGGGGAAAGCTTCATATCAGTTTTCTTAGCGAAATGTGTCTTGGATTGGAACACTAAATTATAGCGGGGTGCTATGACCAACTCTGCCCCGCCTCTCCTCTTGGCGAAGAAATCTTGTTATCATCATAAAGCTTTTCTTTTGATATAAAGACGTAATTCTTGTTTCCTGAGTATAGCTTCACTTTTCTACTCACAACTTATAATCATAACTTCATCCACAAAATACATTATCTTTGAATTTATTAGCATGGTTAATATCACCAACTATGGCAATACCCTTTCCCGAGATTATTTCTCCCTTTTGCTAATCGTTGCTACGCTCTGGTCTTGTATTATGAGTTGACAGTCTGACAGTTTAGCAAAGGAATGAGATGGCGTGATTACAGACTAGATATCGAAGCTCAGAACCCCAGTCAGGGCGGACTTTTCTTACTATCAATGGCAGGTTGCCTGGGAGGCTCTCAGATCTTTAAACTCTTATAATTTTCTCAAATTAAAAGGTTTCAAGCTGTGTTTTTCTCAGAATCTTCCTCAGTCATTCTATCTTCACGTTATAATTCCAAGAAAATTACACGAATTATGTGCCACGAAAATTAACTATGCTGTGCCTTGAAGAAAGTTAGTCTTTTCCAGTGCAATAAGAAAACGTTAAAGCCATCACTTGCCTTTGACATTTGCTAGTGCGAATTTGCAGTAATTGTTTGAGCACGACGTACTCTGATAAAATCGCTTGGCGGATCGTAGTTTACCTTTCCCAGTCTTAAAGCGTTAAAGATAGATTAAATGTCGCACTGTTTAAACATAGTCTAATCATCGAACATGGAAAAACGGCGAGCGTTTGGGTGTCCAGATCACAAGGGAACGATACGTCAAAAAAAAGTCTGTAAATTTTAATAATTGCCAAAGGGGCCGTTTTAGATCCAGCTTTGATGATCTCTTCCAGCTTTGATGATCTCTTCCATATTCTTCGATATTCTCTTTGATGATCTCTTTGATGATCTCTTTGATGATCTCTTTGATGATCTCTCTGATGATTCTCTTTGATGATCTCTTTGCTTTGATGATCTCTTCGATATCTCTCACTCCTTGCACGATGGACAATCCAAGCACCTTGGACTGGGATTGCCACAGCAACCTCACTTTTTTAAAATCATGCCGAATAAATTTTGCAGTCCTTGCTTTTTTTTGGTAAAAATAAAGTTAGTTGACATAACAGCATGTTGCCTTCCAAATGGCGGAGGGGTATGAATATTCGATGGGCGATGGCGTTATATAACGAAAACTTCACTGACTTCAGTGCGGAGAAAATTCTCAGTTATAGGTTCTCCGTCGTATGAAAGTTTCTAAGAATGATAGGAAAAGCCTTTTATGCGCGAAGAATTCTTTAATATATGAACGAAATTTTTCCCAAAATGTATGTCGCCACGAACGACATTCGGGCATCTGGACATGATGGCTGTTCCCTTTTCGCACGACTTTCAGGCGCTTAACGTCGTTTCAATTAATGCCAAAAGGATTTTAGCAAGGCTACGTTCTATCACCAGACTTGTTGAACTTGTATAGCGAGGAAGCATTCAGTAAAATTAAGACGTGTGACGGAGTCGATCTGGAAGGGATAAGCTACATCAACTCACTGCCTATAAGGTGGCTGCACTGAGAGATTGCTACATTAACTCAAGATACGCCGATGATACAGCGTTGCATGCAGACAGTGAGGAAAAGCTTCCGAGGCTGTTGGACATTGTATAGGGGGCCAGAAGATCTCTCTTTATTGATTCCATTTTCATCTTTAGAGGAACTTTACAATTAAGAGATAGCATGTGACTTTCTTTTCCTCTCTTCTTCCCTTCTTCTTTGCTTAAGTGTTTTCTTTGCTCCTTTCGTCGAAGGAAATCATTACTTGGCGAAAAATTAGAAGGGCTGCAGCCCCAACCTCCTCCCCTCACTAGTGACGCCGTGGAGCATGCGATGAAGTGAAAAGATCCCTATTGGCTGACGGCAGATTTGTGCCATTTCATACCCAGATCTTTAGATCAATCTGTTCTTATGGCGTTTTTTATACTCCCTGGCTAAGAATGTATTATATGTTTTAAATGTTTTAATTTCTCTACTTCATTACATGCGAAAGCCGGGGGCGTCGAGAAAGAATGGCACGCGAGTGTGTCACGCAATCTTTGTTGATGTCAAGAGATTACAGAACTGCTCGGCGCCTACAAATGCCAGTATGTAGTAAATTTTAGCACAACAAACCACATTAACAGCATGGGCGACTGAGTAAAGATCCAGGGAACACATTTTGAGTTGAAACAACAGACATGACCATCCAAATATCAGGTTTCATATAACTGTATTTCCTGTGCTAGTTTGATTTGGGTGATACCGCAGGTTTGCGTTCCTTAGAAAGTCATAGTGATACGCAATTATTAATGGTTTGCTTTGGAAATTGTCAGCTTTTATATATCTTGGATACAAACTTTACTAATACATTTTTATGGCAGAAAGTTTCATACCTTGATTTGTGATTTTTGGTACTAAAATAATCGAACTTGTGGCGTGACGACTGAATTTATAAGTCATGTCGTAACAGCGTAGGTCAGGTTCCTTTAATGGTTGCGTGATGACTTTGTTCTGAGATACAACTTAAGCTATTCAACACTACAACGGATTCCGCTTTTCTTTGCGGCTTATTTCGCCCGGACGACAAATAAAGTAACAACGGCGGCATCAACTTTTGTTTTACAACTGTTCAAGTGGCAATTGCTAAGAAAAAATCAAGGAAACCTGCCTTTGTAGATTAAGTGCACTTTGCCAACCACAAATAACAGAGCAGCTGATTGTATCATTGTTCAACTAACATCGGCGAAAGCAGGAATTTCACGAAGGCGTCCAAGATACAGTGCCAACGGTGGCTCACCGTGAGCAGGGGGACGTAAAGCATAATGATTTTTAAGGGCATTATTTCTCTTGACTTCATTTCATAAAGACAATACTCAAGTACCTGACAGGACCGGATGTATTATGGCCTCTTATTTTAGTTGTTATAGGCTACTTAATGCAAGAAAGTCATAAAGGAACTAAATACACAAATACTAGTACGAGCTTGTTTTCGTATGGACACTCCTCCTTTTTCATATAAAATTTATTTTGCATTTGATACATTGCCGTTGGAGGATAGGTGCAAATATTTTCAGAAGTGGGAGGGAGTAGGCAGAAATTGTAATTTTTCGGGCATCTTTTCTGACACTTTAACTCAAAAATCATATTTAACTTGTGAACATTTGCCAAATTTATTGACCATAAAAATAGTGTTCCTAACAATTTTGGTGGAGCATGTTTTACTATCTACTACTAGATTTATTGCATTTACTTCCATTGGTGCCAGTAAGGACGTTAGATACTGACGCTTGAAGTTTGCTTGCATACCTTAAAAATCTGAACACGGATATTGTCCCAACATTATCTTCGGAATTCGGAACTAGGGGAGGGTGTAATCTCAAGTCGACGTGGCACGTCTTCTAATAGAGGGTTTTCAGCACTCTGACAAATGCCGGCAAGTACATGAGAGTTGAAATCTTGGTGCTTTGCCATCATCATAAATGTAGGGCTAATATTTGGTTGAAGCCTGTGATTGCTAAAGGATATTTATTACTTTTAGCCTCGAATTCACAAAACTTTGTTTATTTTCATAACGAGGCACTTACAGCTGTTTTCTAAATGAGTAAATAGAATCTTTAGAAATAGAAGAATCACTGTCCTCCACTCTTTTCAGTTAAATAAATAAAAGTTATCCTAGCAAAGAAACATTAAAGAGTTTATTTACCTTTTGAATTATCACGGAGTAAACAGTAAGTTGCAGCAGCAAATTGACTTGACGTGTCAATAAGGACCCTTAAACAATCTCATTCAAGTTTGAAAGAATACGCTCATAACAAAAATTTTCTAATAGAAGACCAACGCAGTGACTGTATTCATACATTTGTCACTTAAAGTCTTATTCACAAACAGAAAAGTCAGAAGTTGAGAACACCTTGGTCCAAGAACAGGATGAAAAAAGTGGCAGTAATACTAGGAACATTCTACAGATTGTGGTGATGTAAATTATACAGGAAGTGAATGGACATTTTGTGGATTCTGGAAGTTGTGTCCTCAAAACTACCATCTTTCTATGAATTTACTCGCTCAATTATTGACCTTGATACCAGATCGTAAAACTCTCTATCGTTTAGCATTTAGAACGTCAAAGCCTTTTTTTCAAATTTAAGAACATTTCAAGCCTTACCTATCCGGAATTTTTATAAAAAATATTTCGTTTATTAGGGCTTAGACACCGTATACAACCTAAGTGGCTTTAATAAAGGCGTTCTTGAGATGGTCAAAGGAGGAGGTCCTACTAGCTTTCAGATCTTGGTATCACAACAAAACAGGCCAATGACCAAGTATAACGTCAGAATCTAACAAAATGTTTGTCTTTTCAATGTCTTGAAAAATCTCAGAAGATCTGTCTTCTTGAAAGTTGAACTGTTTCTATAAAACCGTGTTATGTGAACCAAGTTCATAATTTGCTCGCAATCATATGCCACTAATTCGTCAACTTTATAGGTGTCAGTAAAACACTAACTCTTTGCTCTCTTCCCGACGATAATCCCTTACACTGGCGGTCCGCGACATGGCGTACAAGGGGTCCTTTAGGGGTCCGCAAATAATCTTATGGGTCCGTAACCTATCAAAAATCGTAGCCAAAATCAAATTATATTCCGCTGACTTAGGGTTTCTCTCCCAAAACGAGAAAGAAGCGTCGTTCTGATAAGTGAGATTCATAATCAAATCCCTAGAAACGATTATCACTGACAAACGTACATTATCATGATTAGGACGTCGCTAAGGGGTCCACAAGAAATACTACAAGAGGTTGTCCGCGGGAAGAGACAAACACGGAGGGTCTGTCTTCTCGAAGGTTTATCTGTTCCTATCAAACCATTATATTTAAACCAAGTTCATTATTTACGAACGGAGCAAAGATAACAGTGTTTCCTTAAGATATAAAGCTCGTTCCTTTAAAAGCATAAACTTTGACAGGTAGAAAGGCCCCTGTAGATTCCACCTTCTTGGCCTTCACTATTATGGAGACAAGGTAGTGCATCTCTGCACTAGCTTAGCAAACGTTTTCCTTAGCTGAGTCGTTTTCTCTCCCTGATTCATTGACACGCTTAGAGGGATGGAATCTTTATCCAAGCGGTCTCTGGAAGAAAAAAAATTGCGGAATAATTCTCTGTTTACTCTTATACAATTACTACATCTTCAGGACTCTCGCCAAAAACGCCGGCCAGCCAATCGATATTCTCGTTGCCCTCTACGACGTCTGGATACATTTTCGTATTTAACAATGCTTGGAAATCAACCACTATCAAATACCCAACAGCAATAAAGTGGACATCCTCCGGTTGCTAACGTCCAGGATTCAAC
Organism: Alatinidae sp. Z8VKAUB7J3; assembly: GCA_010016025.2. Taxonomy (NCBI): domain Eukaryota; kingdom Metazoa; phylum Cnidaria; class Cubozoa; order Carybdeida; family Alatinidae; species Alatinidae sp. Z8VKAUB7J3. Next base: position 12,707 of record JAAAKM020000306.1, on the reverse strand, counting down.
TAAAGGATCGATGTAATTTGTTTGAAATACTTTGTGGTAGAAACTTTCGCGATAACCAAAACATCACGAAAGTTGGTGCCCTTACTGCACTCGTGTACGAAACTGGTCTTCAATGTGATCTTTAGTGTAGCAGGGTTTGATTGGGTAACCCCTCTGCGGAAAAGAGGACACGTTTTTGTGGCATCGTCACGTTAGTACCTTACAAGATTTTTCATATGCAGCTAAGATTTCGAATCAAATCTTGAGTTTATTAATTTAACGGATGGAAACGGAACCGAAGTTGCTCAACTGGTTGCCAAATAAGGAGCCTGTTATCTTAAGGGGTTGTTGAAGGTATATTTGTTCGATGTATCGACTACAGTTATGTACGGTCTACAACATATACTATCAAGTCCGCAATTAAATTTTTAACCTACGGACAAAAATCTGAAGTTGCTTAATTTCACCCACATTTAACTTAGTTTCCTATAAACCAGTCGCTTTTTAAAAAGAAATCATGTACTGCATACTTACAGTACTGTCAGAGATCATCGAGAACGAGAAGGTAATGAAAGGAACTGGAGAATAACGACGTATAAATATAAAGCAAAGGGAAAGACGGTGGGTAGCACATTTTGGAATTACCTATGAATGCAGTTTGAAGACTGCAATGAGGGTAGAGTAGGGAGAATAAGGAAGACAAAAAAACATTTCACTGGCCACAGTGGCGGAGGGAAGTTCTTTCCGATTAAAGACTCGAACGAAACTTTGTTCTTATTACAAAACATACTAAACGGCATACAAAAGAGATGTCTGAAACAAACAAGCAAGCATTAATCAGTACGCAGTTACTTACGATTCTGTACAGCATTGAATATCTTTTTCAATATGCTACAGTAGATTTACAGATGTTAAAAAACAAAGATTTTGCTTAACGTACTTTCCAACAATTAGTTTCTAGTTAACATAGCTTCAGTGGATAACTCAGTACAGTACATTTTCACAACTTTGTATCATCTAATGATTATTAGAAATACGTGAATCGTGTGTAAATGTACACGGGCGGCAATCAGAAAGAGAAGCTTCGCTGCCTCACTTACGCGCATACATCGACAGCAGTTGATTCCCAGTGATATGATAAGGCCCTGAAGACAGAAGAATCTCAAATACGGTGGTAATCACTCAGTGCATAAATAAAATGACATGCTGGATAGCACCGCATCTCCAACAACAAAGTTTGTCAGTAATAGTACCTCACTGTTGACATATAGGCCTACTTGCTACAGTCCCTGCATATTTCCACTATAAGTATCCGGCTTTGACTCAGTCACAAACGTTGAGGGAAATCTAACCCTTACTGATATTTAGACTTAAGTTTCAGATAAGCTGGTAAGCTGCTCATGGCACTACCTAACCTTCATGTCATAAACGACATACGCGCATATTTTTAAAGACAAATCTTGATAGTTGTTGTTATCAAGTCATGGTTAAATCAACCATCAACAATTTTACGAATGATCGATACAGGGTAAGTTTTCTTTACACGTCTCTTCCAGAATACTTATATAGATATAAGAAATAGGAGACCGAAATTACCCCCCAAAAATTTGGGAACATCTTGCTTTTAAGAAAGGCTCATTCAAGAAACATTTAACGCTCGATTCGGGAAAAGACTGAGAAACTGAAGGCTATAGTGTTTATTATGTCAAAAACAACTTGAAGTGCGAATGCAGTCAACCCCTTCTACAGCTCTTGGTAGTCGCCCGGTACCACGCAGTAGTACCACCTATCAAGAATTATGGGGAGGGTTTGTCATAAATGAGAAGAGATACTACATCCTATCCTTGCCAAAACGCCACAAGGACGCGTATTTTCGCACGCCATGACGTCGCAAAATCAGATGGGCGAGCTGTTCGCCTGTTCGCACTAAATAAAAATCTGTCACTTAAATCATTGCCATATTCTTTAACAGCAGCTTCTAACAAATATTAACTCGTAAAACACGTCATATATGACAAAAAAAACTATGGAACACAATGGAGCAACAAACCAATATAACGGTCTAAGACCTTTAATTCATGACACAAAGATAACAAACTTTACAACAAATCAAAATCATAACCGAACGTTGCAATTCCGTTCCCATATCAAATTGATAGTTATTCTATTAAACACAATGTGCAAATCCTCAGCAGTACCCCAAAGGCCCGTAGCTAGGGACATGGAGGCAATGCATCCTATCTTTTGCGCCACTGTTAAAATTTTACTAATTTCTCAAAACTAGTCGAGATTTAAATATACTCGAGTGTCATCCCCTAGTTTTACCAGCAATCTCTCCATCAAAGACCATGGACGCGCAGTGGCTCTGACATTTAATACACCTCGGCGAAAACAGTTACTACACCCTAGGCTTACCCAAATGCCTAGTGTTACCGGCTGCCTGCGGAGTGCTACCCAAGTATCAAGACGTAAAATATAACTATTTTGTGTACAGTAAAGCCTGACAAAAAGCCTACTACTTCAGCATTGCGATGTCATGAAAAGTAGGATTGTATTGAAGCTCTAACCGAAAAACGTAACCCCTATATACACCAAAGCTTACCACTCTGGTATTAATCACATTACATTGGCCGGCAAATATGACGGAAAAGGTCAGGTAAATATTATAAAGCGAACGAATTAACAACTGTTACTAGAGAAACAGAGAGCTCAGGGCTTCCAAGCTTCGGCCACCAACCTTTTGCTAAATAATGAATTTTCTCTAGAAAACGTTTGAGAGAAAACGATAACAGTGACAACAGAAAACAAAACGGGAAAAGAGAGTCGCCAGACATTCTTAAATTGTCGGAAAATACGATTTCCTCTCTATATGCCCTAATTAAAAATTTGAAGGCAATATTAAACAAAAAACGACAAACTTTTGTCTTATAATTCTTACAATTCTTGCTTCTCATGCAACTGGAAACAATAAAAAACACGATCAAATTGTATCATTTGATTCCATGTATGATACTATTCGAAGGGCGAGTAACATGCTGGGGAACGTCTGAAACGTCCAATAATCAATATTGACTATAATGGAATGGCGATGTGATTTACGAATCTTGTGTTCCATTCAGCAATGACTTCTCTTTGCTTGTGTGGTTTTTGGATGGTGATTTTCTGCGCTTATCAATACAGACCGTATAAATTTCCGTTCGGGTGAGTTTAATTTCCAAGAACAGGTATCGCACTCTTGAAAATATTTCTTTTGTTAAAACCCTGGATTACATGATTACATGATTACTCTCCCCTGCCAAACCGGCGGCGTTAAACTCGAATTGGAGGAAGTATCCGAAAGTCCAATGTGACCCTGATTTATCAGGCAATAGATAATCAATCCTTCCTAACGATTAGCATCCCCGAGTAAATCCGTTCTGTGAAAGTTCACATTTTAACAAACATACCAAGGCCTTTAAGTCTCCATAGGAACAAGTTTTGACTGAAAATGTTAAGAATAAAAATCACTATTGGCTGAGAAACAGATATCTGGTAAAAGTGATCGGCTGCCAGCTCAATCGTATCCCATGATATCTGAGTAGCTCTCTGCGAGTAAAATTGGAGACCGTGAGACAGTATATACAAATGGCCTTTCAGTATTAAAGCCCGAATTGCACATCTTGAAAAATGGCTTGCACTTTTCTCTCAAAAACTGTCCTTGCTTTAGCTCATTAAATTTTTTGCAGCAAAAAATGGCAAAACATATCGGTCCAAAGAAACTCTTTAAGAAGCGTGTGCACCCCCACCCCATCACCACCATGGCTCTAAGGTCCCTAAATAACGGCCACTACTTTTTAAACACATTCAGCTGACATTGGTGCCTAAATAATTTTGGAGTGAAGTAAATTACGTTTTTAAAGGCACCCTTTTAAAGGCAAATGCACTATTTTACATAATACAATGGTCACAAATTTCAGCCACAATGTTCCTTAAAGCTTCCTACATATGGACGACTACAATCGTCGAGAAGGCAAGCAAATGTTTACATAAATTGTACTTCAAAGAATGAATAACTCACTTATAACTACGGTATGACAGTTCTGGCTTCAACGAATTACACCACCCTTCCTAACATTGCCAGCCACTTAACGAGCAGCGGATATAACAAAACTTATGAATATATTTTTGACACATTAAATATCATTAAATAAAAAAATGCCCAAAATGACAAAATACACCATAAGCACACATCATATAGGCCTGTGGCTGCATATCTGGTCGACATAATTTGAATCACAAAAATGGACACAAAAAAGGCGCAGGTGAATGGATACAAAATATACTTGTGCTGATCCATCATAACTACCTTCCAGTCCTACTCTTTTAAACAAAATACACTTGTATAAAGGAACTGTAAAATCAAATCAAAAGTAACCAAAAGTAGAGATATATCTCTTAATTCTGCACCATTTTCATTAAATTCAGTGAATAACATCCTGTCTATCTTACCTCAAAATAAAAATTGCAGATCATTTAAACCTTTCTGGCATTTTAAGGCAATCATCCGCCTATCCCTATTGCAAACTTTTCATATTAGGCACTTCAGGGTAAAAGCAACAGTCAAAGTATGAGTTTCACTATAAACTCTCTATTTACGTTATCTCTTGTTGACAGTAAGTATTAAATCGGAAATGTGTTCCTTAATACTGCACAGCCATAAGAAATCTTAGATACAGTTGGCTCCATCCCTTAGAAAGAGCCATCTTAAGGGGTCAAGATTGGAGTGCCCCAAAGTAAATAATAGTGCAATAGTATAGTTTAAGGAACTTGTATTCACTACAAAATAAACCTTCACTTCTAATAACCTGAATTCATATTACTGACATTCAACTATAATTGTTTTGAGATTTATCATACACAACAATGCATTTTATCTACAATGAAGATTTGAAATGTCATTAACACATTAAAACAGCACTGATTCTCAATCTTTCCATACACTGCTTCTGAAGCTGGCATAGTCTTGCATTATCCATATACATAAAATAGTGTGCCAACAAGTTCTATTGATGCCATTTCTAGTAGTCCTTAATACAACAAAGTAGGGCCAAATTCATTCTAGTAAGCAGTGGTAATAAATAAAAGAAATTACATTAATAACCTAAGATTTCATATCCTGCCACACCCATCAGACTGCACAATTTATTTTCTTTATATTTACTAATGAAGTGTTCTAGGCTAGTTTTAAAATGTTAGCATAACAATACTGTTCCGGTCAACAAATACAAGTTGAATGGATGAGTTTGCAATTTTGTGGTCAGGTAATCACTGGGCTTATGCAATGCACCTGACCCCAAAGCAACAAGTTCCGGTTAAGTGTTTGTCTTTTTTCCTATCAGAAATAAAATAAAAGAGCAACAACAAAAATACAATTAAGTACCCATACATACTTTGCTAAAGAAATGCAAGCTTACTTCCATTTAGCTCCAAAGCACTCGGACCTACCTCGCCTATTTGGAAGGAATCTTCTCTTACCTATCTGTCTAGTGATTACTAGCATAAAGAACATCCGAAATTACACTATCAATCTCTTTATAGTTTTTATGTGCATCAAGTAGCCGATTAAAAGAAATTGGAAAGACTATTCTAAAATTAATAAAAGGGGGGGCAAAAAAGGTATATGATCATACGTGTCACATTCTACCATGCGTTTGCTAATGATAAACTTTTCTGACCTGACTGTAAAACTTTTGAAATATATCACACTGGGGTTCAAAATTTGGAGTACCTCTGCCTTATATTTGCACTTTAAGTAAATATCACCTATATATAGTGTTGGAAACTAACTGCTTTCTTGATTCAGGTATCTACTGTTCAAAAGGTGGAAATTTGGTTCAAAAGATACCCAACAGATTTACAAACACCATCCCATCACATCTCCCCCAATTCTGTGCTACCATGCCTACTACATTTCCAGGCAATCACGAGGAACTAAAATAACCCAACATAACATCCACTCAAATGTGATATATAAGATGCATTTCTACCCTTGTGTGATCAGTAGCCATAGCTTAAGCTACTGACACCTCCTAGATACCTACTGGAAGGTATAAGATACACAACACTTTGGATTTACATGGTGACTATTAACATCTTGCCCTCATACCTTTGGAACAAGAATATGGTCAAAAGGATGCCCTGAAATATATAATGTTAAGTTTCCTTACATAAGGAACCATTTAAATGCAAACTATGCAATAAGATTGGTTTAACCAGACTGCCAAACCATCCTAATTCACTGGCACATAATGTTTTGGAGCAATATTTCCAATCCACTGCTTATCAAAACAATGAAAATTTTGGCTAAGTCTACTGTCTCCTTTGCATATAAAAGCTTACGAAAAAAAACACTAGCCAATTGAAAGAAAATATAACAATAAAAACTTAAAAGTCATCATGTTACTATTAACATGTCATGACTTTGCCATACCAATACAACCTCTGGTGTTTCTGTAGTAACCTCCGGTAGCAATTTAATACTTCCTAATTTCAAAATATATTCAGCATTTTTAGCTTCAAAATAATGCTAGGTGAACTCTGGCAAAGTAGAAAATGTCCCTTTGTGACCAGCAATGCTTATCATTCTGGAGGACATTCCCTCAATTCCCTAGTAAACACTGAGAGCAGTTTTAATCACATAGTTTGCTACCAAATGTTTGGCCAATGCTTAAATGGGAAGTTAGACAGTCTGTTTAACTGGTATATATACTTGGCACCCTCTATACTTTCATATCATATAAAACAAAAACAAGACTCAAATAAGTTTAACAGGTTTAATGAAAAGCAAGTGTAACAAAAATATATCAGCATATATAACTTACAATCCTCTTTGCTTGATTGTAAAGATGTCAAACTTTTAGTTCCAAAATCTTAAAATACTTTGGCTTTTTAATATGGTCTCAAAAAGTGTACAAAAATTTGAAAAGCCCCCACATGCCCATGCTATTTACAAACTCCCATTTTGTATGTATATACATACTGTATTGATTTTTATATTTCTAACATTTTACTTCCTAACAAAAGCTTAAAAAACAACATAAGGCTATAGCTACAGAAACCCATACAGTACATAAGATTTTTGTGGAAACACTGAATTCAAAAATGTAAAAATTCCTTGCAATGAAATCATCTGCCCATAATTTCACAGAGTAGTCATACTAATTTTGCCCCCTCCCCTTCTTATTTTAAAAAAATTATGAAAAATAGACATCCACCTCTATTGTGTGACCCTCTATAATCAAGCAAAGATGCATATGCGCATATAAATATATACATATATATGGGCACTTAAAAGCTATTTACCAACTATGCATATAAGCTTAAACTAAGTTTGTTGGAATGACTAACTTTCAAGTGTCAATAGGTCTACTTTAACACACTTATTAGGTACTGCACACAAGAGTATAATTACAGATTGTGAATGTAACTCACAAGAGAAGCACCTATGGATCCTACCAACAACAGGGCAAAAAGTAACAGTTGGATGTACAATGGTATAACCTTCTAAAAAGTGGCAATAACAAAAGGTCAACCAGACAATATATATACTGGAAATTACCACATTTTCCTATTATATACATGTGCCAGAAGCCTTCTTAGTAAATTCTTCTTCTAGTAATTTTACCTTTGGTCCCTTGTTATAGAACATTTTCTTTGCAGCATTTAATGGCTGTCAAACAGTTGATCTTTAGTATTATCATGAGTGATGGTAAGATCAATGAGTAATATAATTGTCCATTACATTCATTATGATTATGCCCTTGTCTAAGCATGTTGTACTGAGTGTATCAGAGGAGGCCTTTTTTGCAGAGATAAATTATGTTAGACAATGTGTATTTCCTTCATCTTATACAACATATAAGATACATATATTTATATATCTATTTCTGTGCTGCATTGAAGAGCCTGCAAAGGGTGAAACAGTACTATCTGAAGATTGAGTATATATAAATATATACTAAAACTTATAAATATACACATTCTATTGATACATGTTTCCATTGTAACTCTACTTTGAAAGTTCTCTATAAAACATAGGATCAAAATTCAATGGAAATGTGTATCTTAATGAGGTCCATATAATATTTATATACATAGGAGAGTGATAACTATATATCTGAGCAGTTAACTATGGTTATAGACATGTGGATGCTCAAAAAATATCTGTAAAATTGTATATAGTTGTTTTGAGCTATTTCAATAAATCAACTGGTAGCACTAGTGCTTGAAATCAGATTGAATCAGTATGGGTGATACACAAATAAAGATGTCAAATAATTAAACTGAATCATATAAGAAGGAATTTCGGTACCAAATGTCATGTGGCATAGGGCATACAATGGAGAACCTAAACGAACGCTCCTGTTCTGATATAAGGTTTACAGAGGGCCGATGAAAGGGAGTAATATAAAAGCAAGGTAAGTGGGTTCGACTTTATCATAACAATGTTATGACACCATTTATGGATTTGCTTAATCCACTTTCTCATGTCCACATTGCATTAACAATACACTACCAATTAACTTAACTCACTTTACAGATTTCAGATAGGTCACCCCTGTTGCCATACAACTTTTTCAACAAAACTTGTGCAAAGTACGTCATAGTGCCATATGCACCACTTGGTGCACTGTCATAAAAATGCCTACAAATTCCATAACTGGCACCACATTTCTCAGTTTTTGGCCCAGCACAACAGTCAGTAGCATCTCCATCACTGTCTCTCTGATGCTGGATAAAGAGAGAATTGGCTTCATGCAACATATCATCTAATTCAATAACTGAATGGTATCCAAAATCTTTATCATTCTCAACAATCAGTGACAACACAAGAGCAGCTTCCACCATCAGTTGTCGATATTCTGGGTGTGGAATCCTGTTTAAAGCAGATTCTACACATAAAGCAAACTTCAGTTCACCTGGTGTCATTTCCTGTACCATAATATTTGGTAAGATATGACCTGCAATGGCCAATCCTTTGCATTTTTCCAATGATTTCCATAATTTTGGATAGAAGTCCACTGGCACACGATTTAATGCACCATCTAAACATCTTCTACGTAACCACTGTCCAAACTTTGGTTTTCTCTCAAACTCATCATTCACTGCCGAATCAAATGCTTCAAAGAGTTCATCATCTGTAGTCCCAAGGTTACTTATCCGTTTCACTGCTTTCTTTACACGGTTTAGTGTCCCTTTGCCATCTAGTCCAATAATGGAACTAGCAACTGAATCATGCCTCACTCCAAATTCCTTTCCACTAAGTATATGATGTAACAATGATTTCATCTGGAATGGGCTTAAATTCATGAACTGGTCAGCTGCTTCATCACCTGTGAACCCACATACCCTAGCATACTCTGCAGCCATTATTTCCATAATAAGCCCAACTCTCAACCTTAGCATTTCCTTAAAAAGCACAGGTTCTGTCTTTACAAACATAGAAAGGTAAACGAGAATCTCTTGAGTAAGAACTGCTGTACTACTATCTCCTGAGCAAGAACTATATATAAGATGCTTCAACTCCTTTGGATTTAGAGGCTGGGTTATAACATGTTCTTTATCTAAATGGGGCAGACCAACACTTAGTTGCTTCTGCCGCACAAGTAGATCAATAGCAGCTTCTCCCAAGGTACCAACTTGCTTTCTCAGCATACCTGCTACATGTCGAACCAGTGACCAACACTTATAATGACACACTTTCTCATACAGGTCCTGTAATAGTTTCCTTACAGTACATCCCTTCATACCATATAACTCCACATCAAAGTCTGGACCTTTGGTATTGTACAAGTGATGCAGTATATCAGCTTGGTCAGGTATAGAGTCAGTGGTTTCCAAATGCTCTTTTATTTCCTCAAAGCTTACTTCATCTTGATCTGCTGTTAATCTTGGGGAAGTTCCATGACTGGTAAAACTAGAATTACTAAGTTGCAGTGCATTTAGGTTCAACGGGGATGAGAAATTTGTCTCATCAGAACCCCATGATGCAGCACGGCTCAAGCTTCTACTTCGCAGAACAGACCCATGTACACTCATCTTCCTTTTAAGAGCAGGCTTATTAGACCTCATTTCTAGTGCATCATCTTCATCGTCAGTTGGATTCTTGAGCACTTCACTTGGACGTGGTGACATTATCAGGTCAGGAAAATCTAATAACAATTCATCTAGGTCATCTGCTGTAACAAAGTCAAGTTTCTGTACACAAGAAGTACTTATCAAGTCATTCAAGAGGCCCACACGAACTCTAACTCCATACAAGTATCCACTAAAGACTTGATGCATAAATTTGCCAATTGTTGAACTCATACTATCTTCTAACAGAATATGGGTGATTGGAATAGTCAAAGTTGGTCTCCCCAACATTCTCCAGTTTGCTCTTAGATACTCAACTTCAACTTTGAACCCATCTACCAGAAGTTCATTGTCAAGACTTGTATAAAATTGCTGGTAATCTAGAAAAGTAGGTGAAAATGCAAGTATACTGTCCTCAACACGGTAAAGACTTGCTGATCCTATCAATCCAATATTTTGCATTGTTCTTCCACTTAAGCCAAGTTTTTTATTTCTTCCAAGTTGCGTGTATATTTGGCCCAAACATTTAGCAGGCAGCACTATCAGAGGAGCTGCTTCATCTTGTGTCTGGCAAGGTATACCCCCTTCTTCAAGAACCCTTTTAATATGTAAATCTTCAGCAATAAAGGCTACTTGGACAACAAGATCTGGCCTTGGTGCTGTAGCATAACGCCGGTTTAAGGGATCTAGCTCACCAACAGCAATATATCTCTCATGAAGTAATGATGCAAGGACATACAGCGACTGGGACCATAAGTGTGGGAGATGATCTCCACAAACTCTAGTCTGGCTATGAGGTGTTTGATACTCTAACTCAACTTTTTCTGCTGGGACATAATATAGTTCTGGTAATAACACCAGACCCTCATCAGTCTTGATGATCAGATCCTGTAGCTTGTTCCAGTATTTATCTGCTTGGGATGGTATATTATTGTAAAATCCATCCAATACAAGATATACAAAGAATAGTGGCCATTCACACTCAATATTTTCAAAAATCCTTAGTTCAGTTGCCTCATAATGCAACCGGTTTGGATCTTCCCTTGCTGTTTTGTGCCCATCACGCAAGAATCGTCTACATCCATAATGACCTTCTAACCTTCCAATTATTTCTGCTTTGGTAAAATTTACTAAACTAGTATCCTCAACTGCAAATGCTGGAAAGCTTACAATACTTAAAAGCGACGCCCCTATTTCCTTTGAGTTTGACTCCTTGGGTAGCATGGACTGAAGAACTGCTTTGCAATGTTGAATTTGATCTGCTTGAACATGGATTGTTGACTTAAAGCCTCCTTTTGAACCAAACAAATCAAGTTCACTCAAAGCTTCTAGAGCTGCCTTCGCCATTCCAATGGAGCTGGTGTTCAGTTCTGGTAACCCATGATTTGTTTTATCTCCTCTCTCCCATACACCATAATCGGGCGTTCTGTACGCTGTCTCGATGTAGAAAACCAGATTTTGAATAAAACTCACTTCATCGAAAGTAAATATGATCTGAAGACCTGCTGCAGTCATCTGTGCCAACATTAGCAAATAGAGAGAAGTGGCATCGACCTGAAGATGGCCCCACTCGGTATCACCAACAACAGATGAAAGGTTCCCTATGCTGTACTTGGCATGAAGACCATCTTCCTTTAATTGCGTTCGTTTAAACCTTTCAACCTTTTCTGCTTGTCGCATCATAGCCATCAGCAATCCTCTCATAAGTTTAACAACGCGTTGCTCCAGCTCGTATGCCCGAGCTCTGTCCTCGTCTGCATCGGCATTTTTTCGATATGCCAATGCCAACCCCCAAACACCAAGTATGCTGTAAACATTATCTCGAACCCAAGCATCGCTGCAGTCAGCACCACCGACGTCAAATAATCCACGATACAGACTTGCTGGCAACAATCCTGTCACGGGGTGTTGAAATTCTAAAATAGTCTTCGACACAAGTTGGTAGTAGAACTCCAATTCGTGCAAGGTTGACGAATTCGTTCTACTTCTCATCGTAAAGCTTAGCCAACAAACAGTTCGTATCACATCATGTTTTCGATAAAAACGATGTAAAGTAACGCAAAATGATACAGGGAAGTTGGATTACCCGCATGACTGAAGCCTTTGTAGTCCCATGACAGACAAGCTAATTTTTCCTACGTATACTCATTGCATAAACTTAGATGAACGTAAGGCCTTATCCTTCTTTTCCTTACTCCAGTGAGGTTGACATTTCGCTGAACTCCAAGTTAATACATCCACAAAGGTTAACGCTTAAACCGAACCTCGTTCAGTTGGTTTGAAGTTACTTAATTCTTATCAATTAAACAACAAGCTCTAAAAGAGCATAACGTTAACTAAAAGCAGTCAGTTACTATTTCTATCGAGACCGGCCTACTCGCTACAGCCTTGCAAACGCCACAAGCACCGAATTTCCACAGGGCTCCAAGGGAACCTGGATCTTGGAACAATGCGGTTGTCCACAGCAGCAAAGCGGAGCGACAAAAATGCCTTTGTTTACATATAAAAACCGCAACGAGAACCCGCGATCGTTACTTTGCGTTCTCATCTTTAATGCAAAATCGTTCGACGTAGAAAACTAGAAACTAACGACGGGTAGGGGGTTTACTGTACTG
>JAAAKM020000304.1:3134-19731 GCA_010016025.2 Alatinidae sp. Z8VKAUB7J3 | reverse complement strand
TATCAATTAGGGACTCTAGCATGTAAATATAAAAAGATTATTTGAGAAAGAAAGGAAAAAATAAAAGCGTAGAAATCGAACACAAATCGAATATAATTAAACGATTCTTCTTTGACAATACATTGTTGTGACAACGTAAATAAAATCAAATTAGATAATTCAAAGAGTTTCGCATCGTCATCATTATCTTCCTCCTGGAACATTGTTTCACTGACTCAGAATTCAGTTTCGGCGCCACGGGAAGAAGGAGGAGCTTCAGGGACTTGAATGCCTAAGATATTTGCAGCTTATTTTTTTTCTTTAGCAAAGGGAACAAATAAAACACTGGAAAAAAAAGAAAAGAGGAAAATAGACCTCTTTCTCAAATCGTATTGTCATAAAGTCAAATATTCTCTGATTATCGACTGAAGTATGTAAACCAACTCGACTAAGCACATATAAGGAAGTATTATCGATAATAAAGTTGGTTAACTTGAGTCAAATTTGGGAATTTATTTTATTGTGTGGTACCGGACAAGTATAGTACTGCAGCAAAAATGACGTAAAGACTGACGAAAACAAATTGTATGGATCCACTACCTCCCCTTCCATCTATTAACCACCCCTAATCTAGGGTAATTTAATGGTATCTCCACACCTTCAAGCTATTATATCCCAATCAATGAAATCTCTCCGATACATCTACCCCTAACTAATTGATCATAGACCCCGCCATAAGTAGCAGGGGCGGCGCCACCATAAAGGAGGTTAGAGACTCCAAACCTCATCGAAATTGCGACCGCAAAGTCATTGAAGCGCGTGCACCTTCTATATCTTAAACTTTTTTTTTTCCAAACAATTTCCTCAAATCCAAAATATCATGACTCTTGAAAGGAACCAACGCGAAACAAATTAAACAATGCCGTAATCATAAGGAATTTTAGCAATATTGTCCAGTAATCCTTATTAAAAATTTTATACTTCCTCAAAGCGGAGAACATATACCAACGAAAAGTATAAATTTTGAGCTCGTTCTTTTCAAGAAAATGTCATTTTGAAGTTTTTAGATCGGAATTATTTAAATACAATTTCAAAGTAGTTTTACTCAATAAACCCCAATACAATAAAATAATGTAAATTAAAAACTCAAGTTCATTTCGTACGTAATCGTTTTAGCAATCCATGTCTACTCTGGAATCTTATCTTCCAGACATGGTTTCTGATTTTCTATCAATTCTACTATTTAAAACACTCAACAACTTGCTTTTCCCCACCCTTCCAAGAAAACTGACTTGTATCAATAAACTAGAAGTCCCGTATCTCCTTCAGTATGTCTCATCCACGACGTCGCCCCTTTGTCGGTTTAATAACTCTTTGAGGAATTTTGCTTTGACATGATTTTAACAACTGAAGAAAAATTTAACTTTGTAGCACATCCTTTGCCTTTGATACTTCAACAAATTTTGATATGAAACACTGAATTCCCTTCCTTAGGTAATGATGTGCAATGTTTCTGTCTCGATTTTTCGAGACTAAGTCAGTTTCTAAAATGTAAATACCTTCAGAGTTTTGAGGTGGAACGTTTTTAAATAGGTCACCTATTTTTATAATTTTCTGTAGAATCTTTGCAAAAATTAAAACCAGTATTTAAGTTTTACGAACTATGAAGAGCTCACAGGAACCAGAACGTTGTTACTTCTCTGCGCCCAGGTAACGATTATGTATCTAACATGGTACTTATGAGGACACATAAACGCGGGAGTAATGACAGTTAGATTAAAATAAGGGATGGTACTCAATGAGGAAGTAAAAAAAGGTTCGTGAGAGGAAATGGATTTTTGTTAAAAACCGATGATAATTGTGCAGTATACCAGTGCAACTTTATGTGGGAGAACTCATTCTGAACAGTCCTCCGACAAATGTTACCTGTAAGATAGAGTTGATTTTCGGTAGGTTTTGAGAGGTACAAGATGGATGCTTTTAATTTTTTTTGATTCCCAAATTATCGAAATGTCACCTTTATTTTTGTGAAAGATAATAGAGTACTGAAGTGTGACGTCACGATTTAATGAATATAAGAAATTTGAAAAATTTTCGGACTCGCTGCTTTCTTCTTGTTGACATAGACAACCTGTCTAAATTTGAAAATGATACGTTGTGCAATCGATAAGATAGGCCCTTTCAAACTTTAAATAATGCCTATCAAAACCTTGTTAAATGAACCCAGTTCATAATTTTATGAACTGAGCAAAATTAACAGTGTTTCCTTAACGACTTTTGCAAATTCAAACAGCCGTTTCTCGCAGCTGAGAAAAGAGTTGAACGCGATAGTTTGTGTACGGGCATTTGGTGGCAGGGTTAACACAGCGATATAGTTATAATTGCGATTCCTCGAAAAATGTTTTTGGTGGCGTCATCACTTTAGTACTCTATTTTGGTTTCCGTGTAGGCTGTGCCTCCATAATGGCTTCAATTTTCAGGAAATATTTGGAAAGGTGTTTTTATTCTTCAGGATGACCAATTAAATGGTTTTTTTTCGGAAATAGCAGTTTTAAGGCATTTATAAAGTCGGAAGTTAAAGTGTTCCAGCTGTTAAAATGAAGACTCGAAACTTAATAAAAATCGTTGGTGAACCAAACTATGCTCGTCTCGATCTCTGCATGAATGTGGTTGTTGCATAATTTGTCCACGACAAAAGTCTATTTTAAATCACCTAACTTGTCCACGCATTGTTCCGCATTTTTTAAATTCTCTACAATGGCCCGAGAGCATTCGAAGCCTTTTGAATACCGTTAACGTTGCGGAATTCTTCCACTATACAAGTTTCAGTTATCTTGCATAAGTGCTGAAAGCAGCTCTGATACGGACATGAATACTTCTTAGAAGCTAAAATCGGAGAAGATGTGACCGACGGTGGAGTCGCCTGGCTCATGACGCCATACTTTCAAGATCTAAGGGATATTTTTAAGAATATGAACTATTTAGGCTGGCTGTCACCATTGTAGAAATAATGACACAAACCAACCCTTTTAAAATCCAAATATCCTTTAATAAGAGTTACAAATCGAGGGATAAATCATTCCGCAGAAACCTTGTGCACTTTCGCCCGTTTCTTTGTTGTTTTAGCAGAAATCATAAAGAGAATCTGATCGGTTGATTGGAAATTTCGAACGTCAGAGATCCGAAAATTATTATTGACCTGAGTTTTAACCCACCTTGTAGATTAAAGCGATTCTTATTTAGATGGTGTGAACGGAGACAAGTAAAATATGCAGGTCCCGATTGGAAAGAGATTGTTTCCTAGAAATATCTACAAATACTTTTCAAGGGCGTGGTTCTTTAAGGGTGAGTTGTATTTCTCGCGTTCATCTTGTATGTACCTGCTGTCAACCGTACCCCAATGAGTGGTCTCCTGGTATATTTTGGTATACGAGGCTTCGGAGGCAGCTTCGATGAAAGGAGCTTAATTTTTTAAGGGGGGGGGGGAGGGGTAAAGCAACTTTGTCCAGCCCGTCTCTGGCTAAAAGGACTTTGTGGTACTCTTCTTTTCACATTAGGACAAAAAGTATGTCAGCACCTATTTCTCTAGTGTTCTCTTCAAAACTGACATTTCAAAACCTTCTTTCTCGATGATGCTTTTACTTCCAATGGGTTTCGAACAGATTGAAGAGTCAGATGGCAGTCCTTTCTTGGTCAAGTCACATAGCGCAGAGAGGTCGGTCTCCAACTGCGGTGATCTAACTGTCGATGTCCACCGGTGGATGATTAGGAGCTGATGTGGCGACTAGAGTATGTTAACATCGGTGTTCACCTGGCTCAGTTGGTAGAGCTCACGGCGAGAAAGCGTGGGTCACTGGTTCGATGCCCGGTGGTGACATATTTTCTATTTCTCTAGTGTTCATTGCAAAACTCAGATAAATCATTAATTAAAAATTAAATAAAATTTTTATCGTAGTAAATAGAGTAGAGCAAATAAAAATAATTACTCTGCTGTGGTCGATCTACCTTATAATTTTCAGCTTTTTTATGAAGGAAACACTGATGATATAGAAAAAATAGAACTTCGATACTTAATCCACGGTCAAACATTTACATAATAAATGGATACGGGCTTGCAGCAAGGAGGGGGCGTCCCGTGGCAATCCTCCTCAAACATTTTGATTTCCCTAAAACACGCTTCATATGTAACTATTTTTATCTCTTACTTTTAATTTGGCGTAATGACGATTTGCCTCAAATTTAGAAACATACTCTCTCAAATTCTCTCAAACGGCTCTTAATGGAAAAGTGTTCTTATCGCCTGATCTTTGCCTTTGACTACTCATTCTGTTATGCTACTTTCCGCATAATGGATACCCTTAACAGAGGAATCATTCACTATTGATATCTTAGAACATTTTACTTATTTCTAAGAAACGGATTGAATACATATCCATTTCCTTTGCATCACTTACCAACAGTAACAATCAGAAGGAAATAAAATGTACCTTTCTTGTGCTTCCGTTTTCCGCATAAGCTGAACTGAATATGCCGTTATGAAAAGAGAGGTGAGGTCCATGATGTAAATCCACAAACTGTTCGGATTCATGATGTAATACAATACCACAGATCCATAAGATAACCGAAGAGGAGTGACCCGGGCTTCCTACTCCTTTCAGATGACTGACCTCATCTGTAGAAGCATACATGACTCGTTTGACAGCATTGATTGCTTTTCCTCAAGCTCATTCACATAGCAAGATAAGGAAGTCATGACATTATCATAGATTACGTGGTACATAATTGTGAACTAGGAATCTACTGACGTCACAAGAATGAGCTTCCATTTTCCAATCTCAATTTTCTGCCCATTCCTTGAAACAATGGTGACTCTTTCATGGTTAGATAATGTATATAGAGGGGGAAACCACTCCCTAGAAAACTTTTACAATTTCATGTATTATAGTTTTGTTTAAGATTAAGTTAACCACAATCCTCTCGGAAAAGAGGGGACTTTTGGCAAACTTTTCCCTTTCATTTCGTGCTCTTAACATTCGAGTGCTGAATATGTGTTATAATATTTTGCCTCTATTATGTCTGTGAACAAATAGTTATATTTTTGTAAAAAGATTGAAGTGTTTCAGACTTGATCTAAATATATTTCTAAAAAATTAGAATTGTGATCAAGCCCGTAGCCAGGGTTAGAAATTTGGAGGAGCCATTCTGATCCTTGGGTTGATATTCTTGATGTAGATGGCTATTCTTAAACTTGGGGAGTAGATATTGCAGCTACTTAATGAAAGCTTATGGATGTTAAATCCTGACAGGACGATTTGGGGGCCGATGGTAAATTTAGGAAGACTAAACCCCTCTATAGCCTCCCATAGCTACGGGTCTGATTTGGGTTCCCAATCAAGAGCAAAAGTGCAAGTTCAAACAGCTAATTATGGTCAAACTGCCACTTAAAGTTAAGGATTTTAATCAAGTAATACTAAATTACTTACGTTCATTAAGTACTTTATACAAGCAAATGAATTGCAACATTTTACCCTATACAATTGCTTAATGTGATAGCAAAAACGAGAGGACACTAACGTTTACATAAACGTCATGTTTACCGATGTCCCTTACGCACAAAAATCCCCAAAATTTTGTAAACGGTGACGCTTAATGTTTTTATGTTCAGGGGTAGCACTAATTATGTGCAAGATTGCAGTATTTGGAAAGTTTTAAAATTACACAGGGGAGCTCCGAAAGGCATCCCACCCCAGCAAGATCGTATGAGATGTCCTTCATCTACTTACATGTTTGGAAATCTCTTATTTATGATGTAGCGAGTAACTGTGAATGTGTTTATGCAGAGAACTTCAAACCAGTCTAAGATCCCTGGTTTATGCGCACCAAATCCCTCAGGTACCGCGGAAACGTTTACTACGCTTTGCTACCAGTAAATTTACAGGTATCGTGGAGTTCTGGACTTACCCGACTTTCTTTTTAAAGCCAAACGTGTGAAACACCCAAGTGAAAGCATATCAGTTGTTCACCAGGTAGAACATAGTGTTCGAGAGTGTGCTTCGACAAATGCGAGTATTCCACTGTAACGTAAAATTTATTACTAACCAAAGTAAACATTAAGACTCTTTACACAAACTCCTTTGAACTACTTTGATTACTATTCGACAATCAACGTCCTGTTCGCAACACCTTCGCTTCACTTCAGATGAACTAATTTCATACTAATTACATGATAACAGATATAACAACGCGGGCCTCGCTTTGCGTTAGAGGCATCACAAATATGGTATTCATGAGAGGGCTCAACCTTCTAACACATAGATAGACGAGTTGTGATAACAAGACAGTATCTTAACATCTTCTGACTGGCTAACCACATTTTTGAAGTTTATATAAGTTAAAACGTGCTGCAATTCTTAACGACTTTGATAGACCTTGTTTCGAGGTGTATTGGTATAAATATTAAATATTAAATATTTTTATGAAAATTTTAGCCATTGTTAACAATTTTACTTCACATTTTTCATCAACAATTTTAATCGATCGATTCATCGCATTTCTTTGATTTGATAGTGTATGCGCAAGTACGTTTTTGCATCTTTGATTTAGTCTTTGAGAATTTACTCTGTTGTTTTAGTCGCATGTTGGAGTAACGACGTATGTTGGCGTAACAATCTTGGAAAGAGCCGACTGAAAGCTTTTGATCAATAAAAGGAATTTGTGATGTGTTGCTGTTGTCAGCAATTTTTAAGTTTTGTACCACCAAGGGCATGTTTACCGATCTTGTTTTGTAATTTTATCGTCTTCGTTTCTTTGGATGTCGATATATTTATACAGTTTAGCTGTTGACAATCACTTTGTTAATTCCTCTATCAGGGAAAGCCGAGTATTTCTTTATTAGGTAGGGGACAAGCAGTTAACATTCAAGCTCAAACATTATGGAATGTCTCATAAGGCAGTGTGACAGAACATGTCTACACAATTTGCTTCCATCGAGCAATAAAATTGATTTTTGTTCTTATAATTGACTTCTAAACTTTAATTGTTATTGTTAAATTGTTAAGACTTGTTTTTGTTATTGTAGAGATATTTCTGTCATTGTAATTGATTGTGCGCAGGTGTCATTTTCCCACCTCTGGTACTATCAAAACATATCTTTTTGTCAATACTCATGAAATCAAAGTTTAGTATGTTTCGCTGTTTGTTTGTCAAATATTTCACCAGAGCAACAGACCTGTCAACTTTTAAAACAAAAATGGGTGAAAATATGTAAAATATGTTTGCATCTACTTAAAGGAAGGCAAGACACGATGAGGACAATTTTCCTATTCCATCATGAAAGAGGTGCCGTTGATTCCCTCACGTTAAATCGCCGTTAAATCGCTTCTCGGCCTCTTGGCAAGGAATGGATGTAGTATCTGTTCTCATTGATGACAGATGCTTTCCATAATCCGCGAGAGGCGGTCCTACTTGGCAGTTGAGCCTGCTTAATGGCTTGCTTCTCTGCCCGGTAGCCTAAATTGAGGGGCGTTGCCCTTGGACGCCCCAGTTGCCCTTTATTTATTAGTTAGCCTGTTTGGCGTTTTTTCTGTTTATTTAGGGTAGTTTCAATGTCGGACCCACTGCTCATCAGGGGTCTTTGATTGAGAGACTGCCGTTAATTCCCTTACTGACATGCAAACCAAACACCAAATCAGTAAGAGGCCTTGCAGAAAAAGTTAAGAAAGTACATCGGAATGATTTTGTCAAAACGTAGCATGCATCAAATCAAGACGTGGCAGTTTGGCTATTTTAACGGTTTAATTTTTTGAAGGGTTTTTTGTTAGTGAAACTTCCAAGACGTCTAGTTAGCTCCTTAAGACATACGTTATACTAAACCTCAGACAGCAGATACTCATTTTCCATGGAATCACATTCAATGATGCAATATATATTGTTTTGAATAGGAGCTGGGTGGTCAAGGTGCGTGAACACGATAGGTTTTTGAGTGTTAAATTGAACTGAGAAAGATATCTCCTTATTTATTAGCTTCCTTTTTTCTAAACTGCGTGAAAATAAGCTGCAAAATTTCATGTGTTTATGATGCGTGATCTTAAAAAAAATGCGTGAAGGTTGGACGTTCTGCAAGGATAAGATACCAATGACGTCATCTTTTACGCTTTCTCTTTATTCCGTGGAGCATAGTCTTAAACTGGAACTGAGACTATTTACATACAATGTGCAACAGGGCAGTGGTCCGCAAACTAGGGTCCGCGAATGATATTTCGGGGTCCGTAACCTATTGAATTGTAGAATAAATTACTGGTACTTCCTGGCTATTAGGGTATTGTTTTAAAAGAAGAAGCAACATAAGCAATGGAAGTGCTATTCTTATCAATGTACTTCCTATCCAAACCAAAGTAATGCATATCACATGCACATGCGCATATTGCGTGACGCTCAAATTCGCCAAGGGGTCCGTAAGTACCATTTCGTAAAAAAGGGAGGGGGAGTATGTCCGCGTAAAGAAAATGGTTGCAGACCGCCGTAGTATTGGAATTGTTTCAAGATTTGCAACTCTGTAGCAATAAATGTCTGATTTAAATTTTACCCATTTGGTGCAGAATCACTAAGCGGCGGATTTTTTATAAAAAGTGTGGCGGTGTCCTCTTTTTTCTCAAAAGAATGTTTTTATTTAATTTTTATTGACCTTGACTGTAACAACATGTTTTCATGTTTAATAGAGAATCTTACCTGTACCTGATGATACCAGAACATTGTCGTGGCTGTGATGACGTTTCATGATTGTAATATTTAAAGTTCTCTGACAGATGCTTTTGTATTGAGTTGTATTGAGGCATTTTATCTACAACATATCCCTAACAAATCTAAGAAGCAAAGCATCTAACATATGTGCCAATTCTATCGTAGAAAATGCTGACCGTATGGAATGTCTCACAAAGAACGGATTAAAGAAATTCTGGTAAAAGCCATGTTGGCATTTGATGGCAGATTCAAAACAAGCAGATGGAGTAGCAACAGGCTCACCGCTCGGCACCACTTTACTGAGCGCATTCCTGTGTCACTGTGACGTAATGCAGTTCCACGATAGCCTTGCATGCAGTACCTACTTTTTCTCACAAAATCATGTAGGGTCTGATTCTATGAAGCTAATATCCGTTCTTTGTTGGCTAGTTTCTTTAATTTCATGGATCTTTAATACCACAACATAAATTCAACGCATAAGGTTATAAACAATATCAGCTTTACTTACTTAGATTTCAAAATATCTCGAGGTGCTAATCCTTTTCCCAAACCAGTTGATCTGCAGAAGCCTCACTTTCAGAATGAGGTTCTCACCAATTTAGGAATGCTGCATTCAGGTATCTTATCAGCGCACCTTGTTTAACACACTAATTACCAGATCCTGTTCCACTTACGAAACACTTCGCCTGGAGATTGATTAACCAAAAGAATATTGAAATATAATTTACGAACAATTTTTTGAAAAAAGGCAATATTTGGTTTGATTAGTAAATGCATAGCTATATTCGTTTTGCCTTATTTAGGAAGCACTTTACTTAATCTACGCCCACTGCAATACCTTCCAAACGAAGTACATCTTAAAATAAGTTGTATACTGTTCTCCATTCACGATTCCCTAAAGATCTAAGCTATTCTTGTCCCACTTTATAAATGGATTTTGTTGAAAATGCTAGCTATGACAGCGAAGCAAAGAGTATATAAACGTCAGAGTAATGGAACATTCGGTAGGTTCACTCCTTTCGAAGTGTAACCCAGTTAGACAAGGAGTACGTCGTTAAGGTAATCTATAACCCTCATCGACGAATTGACAGACAATGCACAGACTTCTCCATGGCAAATTAAACTTGCTAACATTAGAAGACTGCCCCTTCCATCGAGCCTGAGACATTTAAAATGCCGTCGTTTTTGTACGTCAATACAGATACGGAAGGAATAATATCTTGCTGATGTCCCCCCAATAGTGCGTCCTCAATAGTGCGTCCTCAATAGTGCGTCTTCAACTCTCCTACCTGACTTCAAATCTTGCATGCCTATTCAACCCTGCACGCCTCTTCCATCTTTAATACATGCCTCTTTAACCTTGCATGCCTCTTCCATCTTACACGCCTCTTCAACCTTGCATGCCTCTTCCATCTTACACACCTCTTCAACCTTGCATGCCTCTTCCATCTTACACACCTCTTCAACCTTGCATGCCTCTTCCATCTTACACACCTCTTCAGCCTTGCATGCCTGTTCCATCTTACTTACTTCTTCTACTTGCGTGCCTCTACAACCCTGCATCTCTAAACCCAAGCCCCACCAATGAGCTTCTCCATAATAGTAGTTCTTGTTCTTGACATTCTGTTCGATATGGGAGTACAATGATTTACTTTTGTTATCTACTCTTTCAAACCACCGGAAGGTCTAACGGTAAGTGAAAAGAACATAACCGGATATCTAAGAAGGGTTTGAAAACCTCAAATAGCTACATGCATTGAAATAGTGTTAGCTGAAAGAGGAACTGAAGTAATCAAGTTTTTTGTCTTGCTTGGGGAGCTCCTTCGTGTTGTTTACATACACGAAGTCACCACGAACGTACTCTACTCGCTAGTTGGGATCGTGGTGTAAGAGTTACTCGTCTGACTTGCGAGCGGCGGAGTGCGGCTAACTGTACACGCACCTTTAAAAAATCTTCTAATGTTGAGCGGTTAAAAATATATCTTTCACAATACCTAAACCGGCACAAAGTACTGCTATAAGGCGGCAGATTGGCAGTATACACCTTAATCAGTACTTGCCATAGCAGAATGACTACGTCAAGATTCACTTCCAGACTGTTATGTACACTAAATTTTATAATCTCAATAACCTCTTTTCACATTATTCCAGCTGATCTTGCTGTTGTTTTACGTGCCTGCTTGTTAACACTTTGTGGGTATGTTCAGTCCTTGCCTGCGAGCATTCCTAATTTTACTTATGAAATAAAAAATTGAAATAGAATAAACAGTAGGTAGAAGTCAATGCCAATTCCCTGAATACCTTTCACAGTTATCCTGTTTAAGAATACAAAGAGAGGTTTACGATGTCATTTCGTATTTTCATGTATTTGTCTTTTAAAAGTTTACAAAGTAAAGCCGTTGACCAAGCACCTGAATCCTTGTACATAAGGGTGGAGGCATAATCAAATAAAAATTATCGATTAAACTAAAATGCAAATACTTAAACGCCGTAAATTTTGGTTTCCAACTCAGCATAATCTCTGATTTAAATTGTATGAATAGTAACCAAATCTTGATGAAAATTACCAAGTTCGTGCAAGACACTTAGTAGAGGGTTAAGTCTAAAATCTCTGGTGGGGTACTAAAGCGTTGACGTCACATAACCTCTTTTCCAAGGAATCTCTAAAAAAAACTGAATTAAAACGATAAACCTGCCACTAAATAACCGTATGGAAATATGGCGTTGAAATCTCGAATCAACTGCGAGAAATGGCTATTTGAATTTGCGGTAGGCCTTAAGGAGATATTCCTTCTTCTTCTTCTTCTTCCTCTTCTTCTTCTTCTTCTTCTTTCGGCTTATCCCATTTGGGGGTCGCCTAAGCAAGTCAACTCGCCTCCATCTTTTCCTATTATGTGAATCTTCCTCACTCACTCCTGCATGCCTCATATCTTCCCTGATTAAGTCCATGTAAAGTCTTTTTGGTATATCCCTCTCAACGACAAAATGCTAATTTTGCTTATTTTGCTAAGTTATGAACTGAGTTCAAATAACAAGGTTTTGTTAAGCATGATTCAAACCTTTAAAAGAGTATATTTCGACGATTGCTTAAGATATTATTTCAAACTTGGAAAAAGTTATCTGTATCGACAAGCAGAATGCAGAGACTGTAAAATATTGTTAAGCTTCTGAAATTCATTAAATTATGACGTCACACTTCAGTATTCTATAGCTCGTCAGTGAAAACAGATTGGCTTTGGCAAGGATACTAGGCGTTTCCTGACGCTGTCGGTCACTCCTATTTTAGCAAACAATGGTAGACTAGTCGACTATTTTTCATCGACTAGTCGGCTACCAAACTAGTCGAGGATGGGGGCAGTACTAAGCATCTACTCCTCTCCTCCTAACTACAAAGTTGTGTGAACTGCAAGTCTCCGAATGTGTGCTTAATAATCGGCTATCAGCTGTAGCAAGGGCTAGGCCAGTTTACTTTAACTACGGCCCGAAATTGTAGGAGCAAATTTTTGTCGACTGTTCCCTCGTACGTTGCACCCCCAACGTTACGTAAGCGGACTACGCACGCAGTTAAATAGTATCTGAGAAATACAAATTCCTGCTTCCCTCACGGGGTCTCACACCAGTGTTAAAAGTGGGACAGACCATGTGGATATCCATATTGCTCATCGAGGCAGTCGTGATTTCCACTCTGTTCTTGTCACTTAAACTCTCCCATTGCCTAAGCCGTCTTGACCTTTGATACGTTAGTTCCAACTACCATTCAGGTCTTATAATCAGTGAATTTTGTAGAGATAGCAGATAACATGTTGTAAAACGGGGTCCATAAGGGAGAGGGTTACTATTAGAGTAGGAGGGGGGGGGGGGAAATTACGTTCGGATTTTGCAGTGTATTCCTTAGACAGGAAAAGTAAAGCGTTTTTAGTCAAGGTCGTACTATGACCTAATACAAAATATGCAGATTAGTGGCTTGAAAGACAGGCTGCGTTTTCAGTTTTCTGAGCCAAAAGGGAACAGAGAATCTGATGAAGTGACCCATGAAGAATAAAGCAATTTTCAGTCACGAGTTGAATACCGTTGCTGTTACAGAGCTGTTAAAAAGCGATTCTTAAATGCATATTTAACCACTGCACTACTTCGTCTTTGTTTCGAATTCCGGCCGGATTTCTTATCACTGCGTAGACATTATGATGAGATAGTACCGTATTGTCATAACCTTTGGAATGTAAATAACCTTGGCAAGGAAGTTAGAGGATCTTGTTTTGTTATGTACGAAGTACCTGGAAGTAATTTGTCCGTTTGAATAATAGAAGAGGAAAGCAGACGCTGCTTCAGTTATATTCGACATGCTCCGTCTGAACCTAGCCCTGGAGCTAATCTCAAAGTGTTTGATCAGTGGCGGAGAACAAGGCGTTATATCCCTAATTGGGCGATATTCAAATTAAAACCGCGAGTAAAATATCCTGTCGAAGCAACTTTTCTCAGTGAAAGTTCTTTGAGAGACTGCAGTTGAAGACGTGTAAGAAAGCAAAAAACACATTTGCAGCACGGCGGCTCTTGTCCCTAAGCTCGGGAAATGCGCTTTATTTGTACAAAAAATGAACATTTACACGCTGGGCGTCCGCAGGAATGTGAGAGGGACTTTTGCACACACCCTGAAATCCAAAGAACAATACTAATATTAGTGAAAAACAGCTAATTTTAACGTTTCACATTAATTTTTCATCCTATCCTCCCTCTCCCTAAAAATTGTGTGGTGACACCCACGCTGTTAATTTCCTTGAGACGTTGTCACTTGGTAACTTAATAAAGGGCGATCTATTGGCTACCATTTACAGGATTTGGGCCATGTGACGTACTAATCTTACAATACTGGGCGGACGTGCAGTTTAAAAGGCATGAAACCTAAACTATGATGGGCCATGGCGGCGAGGCGTAGGATAGGAGGGGGGGGGGGGAGACGACGACGACGTTACCATCAGTTTTTGAAGAGTGGAAAACAAAATACTTATCTCCCTCACTCTCCAAAGGAAAAAAATTTATATCCAGTTGTTGTTAAGAAAGTGGCGATAGAGATTTGGATTGCACGATCCTTTCTGTGCTCCATCACCAATCAGAATATCTTAAGACAGTTGAATGACCGAATCATTCCATAGCCCTTATCTTTAAATTGCTAAGCCTTCATACCAGGAAAGTACTGCTACTTGAGTGTTGGCCGCCGACATGGCCATCCATTCAAAAGCATCAATCCAAATGCTGACAATTGTTTATCTTTTTTCTTCTACTTTATCCCTGGTTTACTGTTAAGAGTAATGTCTTTGTACCAGACTGGGAAACTCGAGCCTCATTGCCAGCTGTTTTCAGGCTTTGCGTCA
The DNA here is from genome assembly GCA_010016025.2 of Alatinidae sp. Z8VKAUB7J3. Taxonomy (NCBI): domain Eukaryota; kingdom Metazoa; phylum Cnidaria; class Cubozoa; order Carybdeida; family Alatinidae; species Alatinidae sp. Z8VKAUB7J3. The sequence continues at coordinate 5,644 of JAAAKM020000304.1, read as the reverse complement.
TAAAGAATATTATCATTCTCTAACGAGTCTCTTTGATACAGACCCAATGACCTACTGAATAGGGGTCTTGAAACTAGACCGTTGAAAGTTAAACATGACAGCTTTTCACTGACATCTTTAAAACTCTGTCAGTACGCATACGTTTACTTAAAAGATAATGCCTACATTAAAACTAGATACTCCGTAACTATATTAAGTAAATTATCATTAGAAGTATGATTTGTATGTTTTATTTGACGTCCAAATTTGTCACTTCCAGCATTAGATGTTATGATAAAGCTGGGCTGCAGTGACAACAGAGAAAGTCAATTAAACTTCCACAGAAGATTAAGGTAGATTATCCGGTAAGGAAGCTCGGGATCTACGTTTCTAGACACGAAAATTGGCAATTCCTTTCTCTCCTTTTTAAAGTTCAGTTTAAAGACTTTGACCACATCCGGGTACTATCCATTGGCACATTAAGTCTTCAGATATTGAACATTTGATATTATCTTCATGTTCTTTATATGTATATAATTTAATTGCACAATACCTGTATTAAACTCGCTTGCATTTCCCCTTTAAATACACGTGTATTCGTTTTGTTTTGGTGCAATAAGTGTACGTTAAAGGTTCAAAGTGGATAGCTGCCTATATAGAGCGGACTTCTGAAATTTTATGAAGCGATGCCAGCAAATATGGGAGGTAGGCCAAAGATAAACTCTGGGTCGTGACAAGGTCACCTTGACAAAGTTCGATGACATAGATGGGGGGTTAACGTTGACGCAGTGTGTGCACACATAAACGCGAATGTTGTCTGTAGTTGAAAGCTCACCTTTTGTATAGAGTTCGTTTAGACTAAATCTTATCAGCGACTGATTGATTAATAATTAAGCAAGGGGCTAGCACGATTTGTTTATGAACATGTGATAGTCAGGTCATGACACAGTTCCCTACTTGTGGAGAAATACCAGAATTGACTGGTATATTTATTTGTAAGTAATCATAAATACCAATAGGTCCCTGGTTGATGTATTTCTGATCTTTGCCCTTTCTCACGGAGCAAATGTCTACCTGCAACCGATCATTATCAATACTAGCGTGACTTCAGCCCCTTAACCTTTGAAGTAACCTTAAAAGGTCTACTTTAAACCACTCAGAATTTAACAAGACTAAACAAGAATCCGACTATTAACCAATCAATGATCACTTAGTGTGAATTAGCTGCCATCACATATATCAAGAGAAGAGAACCATTGGCTTCTAGCGCAAGGAAGGCAGCTAATCAAACACGTAAAGGGGCCTGGAAACCAAAGAACGTTGAACTCTCATTTTCATCACCGTCACCCATAGAAAAAGAAGACTGGGCCAGGCCTTCTTCCTCTATGCCGTCACCTAAAGATTCTTTCAAAACTCACAAAATTTGCAAAACACTGATGACTGTTGACTATTTAAAGTCATTTAAGCCTTCAGTTTCTTTATAAGCATTCCTTATAAATTTCTCAACAAACCTGTGATTATTCTTTAAAAAAAACCCCAGAGCTTCATAGGTTTAATCCATCGTCGATATCCAATAGATTTATCTGTACTGAAATACATATCAGTAGAAACACGAGTAATAAAAAAATAACATATGAAAATGGGAAAAGGTTTCTAGCATGCTCTTCAGAGAAGTTTAATTTTCAAAGACTTTTGAGTCTGTGATACTCGTATCAGGATGCCTTTTTTATGAAACATCCAAGGTTTATTGCGCTAATCATTTAATACAATACCTAACTAATAGTTAACTTTCTATTTCGCAATTCAACTTTCTACTGTGATTGTACAAGTCTTGTTTGACTTATGGTGGTACAATTTCTTATAATGTTTCATTAAAAAATTCAGGTGTGAAACATTAACACAAACCATGAAGGCAAGCGCGGCAAGATCCATTCTGCCCTATAGGACTAAATCTATTTTATCTATCAACAATTGATTTACAGGGAGGAATTTACAATCTTATATACATAACAAACCCAGGGAAATACGCCCTGGTCCCGAGTGCGAATCCAACGGGTGACGTTCATTCTATTTCTCCAAACAGAGATGATAATTTTTATTTAAATAGTTTGTTTGTTGTACAAGACCTAAATATTGCACGAAATTTCTTGTTGTAGTGGGTGCTGATTGGTCCAAAACCACAAGCCATTCAGGCAGTCCAAATTCTGATTGGCTCCTTCAAAAATACAGTTGGCTATACTCTTTCACACATTTTATTTCGACATTCTGAGGATAGTACTCGGAGGAGTGTCGGACGAAAAAGCTTTTAAGTACATATTGTTTTCGCTATTTCGTGCTTTAATCTTTATCTAATAAAAATCTAATTATGTTGGGCTCATTAAATCCCTGTTTCTTTTTTTTTCCACACGTGTTGTACGAACTACGGAGAACAAATTCATGACCTAATTTATTCCTATAGAATCCCTGTGTCCCGAATTCGCTTTGCGGTGTTGAGACATTATTGTTTTCTCCCAGAAACTTTTCAATACATT